>BQNB010040555.1:3683-47326 GCA_026074375.1 Tanacetum coccineum
ATGCAGTCATATGTGTTTATCCCATCGTTATGGGTCTGTATGTGTGATAGTGTCACCTTTTCTGGAATATTGGTATCGATAGAGATTAGAAAGAGTGATTAAACCCTTAAACCTTTTAAAGACCTAATTTACCATTTGAAGACTTATCACTCTTTAGCTTTAGTGGTGGAGATGTGTATCATTGCCAAGCCTATGATAGAATATACGTCATCACAAAGCAATTGAGCGAATTAGTTACATGTAACCACATAGATTAGTTGAGTGATTTGAGTGATTTCATATTCTTATTTCATGAGGTGTTTGGTTTTGTACTAAGTAATTGAACAAATAAATGCTTAAAGGAAAAATCCTTATCTATGGTTGGGATACATTTTCAGAAATTTTCTAAAGTCTACTTGAGGACAAGTAGAATCTAAGTGAGGGGATATTTGATGAAATTAAATAACGTTACTTTTATAGCATCATTTATCCCATGTAAATTACCCATTTTTGTATAATTATTACGAGAATTGGTACTTAAACGTTTATATTTAAGATTTGCAGTAATTATGGAGTACTTTGTGAAGATTAGCTAAAAGGCACATATTCTAAAGCTTAAACAAAGAAATCTGAAGAATAATGTTCTGACATTCTATAAGTCGTATCCATCAAGGAAGATATGGTGTATCTATGCCTGCACTTTACAAGAAATCACGAAGAAATAATGACCTATACGCCGTATCCAAGAAGTTCCATACGCCGTATTTTATTTCGAGTAATTAAATATTCTGGAAGATATTGAACGTGGTCCCTGCTCCAAAAAAACTCCCAATACGCTATATTGACCTCGACCAATATGGAGTATTAGGGAAATTCCAAACGCTATAAATAGAAGACCTAAAAACGAGTTTTAGGTGTGCTTGATCATATTTACGATACCATAACCACAAAAGTTGATTTTCAGAAGTCAAGAAGAGAAAAGAAGGTCTCGCAACGCGTTTAATTCTATAGGAAACACCTTGTAATTCTCATACTCTTTGTAATCATTTAATTTTTGGTATCATTCATTTAACTCGGTTAGGTTACCTTGGTTGTTCATTATTATGGTTGTATACATTATAATAGTTAAGGGCTAATACCCTTGCGTATTTGCCATGATTATGACAATATAATGTTTGGTTTGTTCATATCGATTGCTTAATTTATCGTTGATTGTTGATTATGTTTATCAATTTATACTTGTTTATGTACTTAAATATGCGACCTATCATTCAACTGGGTCTAATGATACCGACCAAGTTAGCTAGATACTGGGATGGCTCTCCATATTGTGACTTATATATCTAGAATCATAGGATCACAAATATTGACCTATCTTTACCATTGGTTTAGTAAACAAGGTGGACTAGCAGGTGACCCTAGGATCAACAAATGACATTCTGATTCCCGTGGTAAAGACTCGGACAGTGGACTACTAGAATATAAATTACCGTTAAGAAGTAAGTAGGTAAAGTCTTGATGAGCTAGGGTTTAGTAAGAGAACCATTACTAATCTCCTAAGATAGATTATAATCAGCAAATAGGATTCTTTATGCGGATGCGCTTAATTGTGACAGAATTCTATGTGTCTAGGTTTTAGGAAGAAGTACCACCTAAATCTTGGAATGATATGCCTCCTCGAAATAAGCACTCATTGCACTAAAATAAACAAACCTGCGTTTTAATTTGATTAATCATGGTTAATGCAGTTTTCTTATTATTGGCTTGATCTCTCTTCTATGTTTTGATTATCTTGTGTGTGTTTATTGCTTTACTTGTCATCACAACCTTAGGTTAGATACACAAAATCGTGCCAGTCTCTCAGGCTGAAAAACCTCCTTTTTCATTAGTTTTAGGTTTAACTTAGATAACTAAAATACCAATAGAATTAGAAATTAATGCTCTCGCTCTTAGTGATCAACACCCTACTTACCACAAATTCATCTGACCGGGTACACTGCCCGTTAAAGTGTTGTTTTTAGGTATAGTCGGCATAAAATAAATAGTAAAACTTGATATATATAAAATAACACCTACACAACGACACATCAAGTTTTTAGCGCCGTTGTCGGGGAGTGAAGTTGTTTAATTATTATTTTATTAGTATATTTTAGCTTAGTGTAGTTAGATTAGTTTGCATATATGTGTGTTTGTTTTGTATGTTTGTTTTCCGCATTGTATATTTTTGCATATTGTGTGTTTTCTGCATTATTCAAAATACGCTGTAAATTTTTTTCAACCTATATGGCATATTTTAATTTTTTGGTTAGGCGTTTTAATTTTTTTTCAAACCAATACAGCGTATTCGACTCTATCATCAATACGACATATTCAGCCCACTGCATACGACATATTAAGATATTGACTGTTTTCTTTCTAGCATTTTTCATTACAGGGTAAAAATGGACTACCAAGATTACTATGGAGGAGTATATCAGGCTTGAGGAAGAAAAAGCTCGTAGGCATGGTAAGGTGTTTAAGCTGGGAAATGCTAAGTTTGGTAAGTCATGGAGATGATGAAGACGTTCATGACCTCAGATCTGTTGAAACCGAATTCCCAGCCATAGTCTTTGAAAATGCGTTTACATTTGAAGTAACGCACTCATGTGAACCTACGGTAAGTTCTCTTAACGATGAAATTAACTTTAAAATATCGTTTGACGAATCCGACGATGAAGATTACACGATAATTTTCGATAAAAATTCGTTTTCTCATAAAATAATTCTTCAAATGATTTTGTAAACGGTGTTTCGAAAAATGATAATGAAAAAGTTAGCCTTCACTTCCATCACCCGAGCCTATAGGTTAGTTCTTTTGATGATTTAGACTTCTTTAATGTTCTTGAGAATGAATTTTCAGCCATTGTTTACAATGATGCTCAAACATCTAAATTGGATGATTTAGACTACTTTAAAGATTTCAAGAATGAATTTCCAGCCATTGTTTACAATGATGCTCAAACATCCAAATCAGATTTATTAACTGAAAACGATTTTTAAAACCAAAACATATCCGATGAATTTAATTTGAAAGATGAGAATCATTGTCTCAAAAATATGATGTAGAGGACAAAAGGCGTTTTAAACTTTAATGATCTAATTCCTTTTAGGAATTATCATAATGATTTAATCGGATAAGGACATGATGATGATATAGTGATATTAAAACACTTTAGGAGAGTTATCTGGTCAAACGTTACCTGATGTAATATTTACGATGTCTGGTTGCTCTTACAGCACAATAGGTCACAATAAGCTGTTGGAAGTCAAAAGTAATGATACATTAATAAATTTTCATAATTGAATTTTGATCAAGGAATTAAAATTTTAATATTCATGGAATTGGAATCATCTTAACAATGGGGATGTCATTCATTTTTTCTTAATCAAGAATTTGGTATGTGCCATTTGGCTTTCCACGTGGACCCCAAATTGTTTTATAAGGCTGGGAGTAAATTGGGGCAAGTCTAACTTAAAGACTTTTCTGTAAACAAAAGTGCTTGTCGGGAGACAACCCGGAAGAGAACGGTGTGATCAGAACAAAGAAATATGCTGAATCAGTTGAACATGGTCCTCTCATTTAGCCTACGGTTGAAGAGAACGGTGTGATCAGAACAAAGAAATATGCTGAATTATCTGCTGCTGAGAAAATTCAAGCTGATTGTGATATGAAAGCTACCAATATCATTCTTCAAGGTCTCCTACTAATTATATATCTAACATGTGAATAAATCCAGACGTCTGCTAAAGATTTATGCGAGAGAGTTCAATTACTGATGCAAGGTACATCTTTGACAAAGCAGGAAAGAGAGTGTAAGCTGTATGATGCATTTGATAATTTAATCACATCAAGGGGGAATCACTTCAGTATTACTTACGATTTACTAAGCATGATTAATGATTGAACATCTACAAGAGAAAATGTGAGCAAATTTACAAGTTAATTACCAAAGTTTTAAGCAGTCTTCCCTTAATGGAGTAAGTATTGTGAATGATGTCAAGCTTGGTTAAAGATTTACATACCTCCAACTGTGATCAACTCATGCATATCTTGAACAACCCGAACTCCGTGCAAATAGAAGTCTGTATTATGCGTGAAGTAATCAAGTCTCACTTGTCATTCATTGCAAATCAGCATGATGACAGCCGCCTCACTTTAGTACACTATCTGTCTCCTTACAACGCACAATCACTCCACTTCAACAACTGTTTTCCAACATCCACAATAGTTTTGCGCACATTCTGAGCAAGCATGTTCAATTCAAACCCAATCAACATTTCTTCATTCTCATTATCCCTCATCACAAAACTCTTCATCATTAATCCATTCCACCATCACATACTTTTCAGTCTCACAGTAATCATCAACGCTTTATACTATTCCATAAGTTGGCTTATCATCCCTCATGCTCCTACAAACTTATGAATGAGTCACCATTTGTTGTACTCAGGTTTTGCTGTTCCTGTGTTTTCTCCTAGATATGATATGATTGCTATGTCTCAATAGAAGCAAGGGGCCTTCTTCTTAAACGGTTGTAGCTTAATTCAAGGTTCCTTACTACCACTTATTAAACTCATGAACTTCCTCAAATACAAGAAACCAAGCAATATTGAAGATGGCAGGGTTACCGTGACAACTAGTTCAGGGAGACGAAGGGCAGAAAATTATTGTGGTACTTCATATAAGGGAAGAATGCTACTAGTTCAGGGGATAATGTGTACAACAACGTGGACAAGCTTGAGTGGTTAAATGCTACAACTGCAAGGTAAAAGTACTTATGGCTAGGTAATGCACTCTGCTTAAGCGAACAAGGAATGCTGCATGGTATAAGAGAAAAGCTTAGTTAGCAGAAGCTCAGAAGATGGACAAAATATTGAATGAGGAGCACTCGCGATTTCTTACAGATCCAGGATTCAAAAGCAGTTATGCTGAGGATAGTCATTCTAACAATGCTGCTTTCCAGTCTGAGGATTCCTCGAAACTTATGATTCTGTCTGTGATGGTCTCTTGACTGCATTAAGATGTCTTATGGCCTATATTTCCAATTATGTTTGCTCACGTTATCTCGAAGGTACTATTCTGAAAACTATACTGATTGATATTGGATCAATCAAAGTGGTGCATGCATTGCAGGATTTTGAACAAAACCAGATATGGATTTTAAGATAATGAGATATATAGTATAGCAAATATCACTTTCCGCATTCTTAATATTTCCATGACAATCAACAACTGGCAATTGTTCAGATTACAAATTTGGTAGGCACAACAAGATTCAATGTTTTTATTGTGATTGAACAAATGTCCTCCCTGGATACAAATGATTAATCATGTGGAATATTGGGAAAAAGATCATATGTAATAGAATTAATGAATCATAATGCTGAGTTTGAGAGATAAAGGAAAGTAGTAAACTTTAAAAGCAGAAAGTCTTAATATTGATTTAGAAGTAGTCGTGACAATAGTGGATTGATTCACAAAATGGATGAATATGATTAATGAGAAGTCGTGCAATGGAAAGAAAAGGCTTGACTCACATGAACACAAAAATTTTCTAAACAAAATCAATGGAAGGAATCATTTTTGCACAAAAACATTCAATGTTTTAAAAAAACATAAGACAAAAGAAAAAGAAAATAAATACCTGGAAAACAAAAATTGATTTGGAAAAGAAGATATGGAAACTTGGTAAATATTGTTTATAAAGTGGGTCATTACTCAAAAACAGTCTCTACATGTTAACTAAGCCATAATCCTTTATGATAAACATTCACAAACAAGCTCTAGGTTATCAAAATCCGTTTTATCTCAAGAAAGCTCAGCGGATTAAACCAACCTTGTATGATGGATGTGTTATTTCAGAAAAACATGATGCTATGCCTGTGGTTGATGACGAGGAAACATTGATTTTAGAAGAAGAGAGTCGATACAAAAATGTCTAAACAAAGCATAATGGATCTGGAAGTTATTAAACAAAACATTCTCATAAACTTTGATTATGAAAAGTCTAATAGACTGGTTATACTAAAGATTTTGGGAAGCATTTGTTCCTACAACAAGAGATTATCGCTGATCTCACAGCGTTTTGATTTTTATAGTCATTCCACATTCCATTGAACCTCTCTTACACACAGACTCTGTCATAGTGGATGTTACTAGTGAACTACTAAGGTGAGTCGTGGTGAATGCAAAGCTTAAAAAAGCTTAATATTCAACCCGTCACCTAGTTTGAATCAGTGGTGAGAAAGGGAATCACCTGGTGCTATTCGAAGAAGGTGAATGGGGTTTGTACTATACTAAAACTATTTTTAACAAATTGAATTATTTATTTCGTAAATCTTTAAAAAGACATCGTCAATGTGTTTGCTTAAGATTTCTAAATGAATATATCGGAAGTACAAACAATTTTTGACCAATGGCGTGGGCTGTTCAACGTCTTTCAGTTGATAAACAATGTTTGGAAATTGCTAAGAATGAAATTCTTTTGGTAAATATGATCGTCTTACAAAAAATTTAATGTCTGCAAGATTGTTATGTTATCTGTGATGGGAATTATATGTCTTTGATTATAAAGCGAGTTGTTTTAATATGAAAAGTACAAAAAGGTGTGATTCGTGTGAAAAGTGTTTGATCTTGATGCTGAGCTTTCCAAATCAAAACAAGCTTATAATGATTTTTGACAAAATTAATCAAACTTAGAAAATCTTTATATTTTATCGAAGCATCAATGCAATTACAACAAGAAGTTTTTCAAAATGATGAATCTTGTGTTAATCAAAATGCTGTTGAAATTCAAAAATATTTTGAAATCAATGATTTAAGTTGAAGGATACCATCAAATATTTGAGTAAGAGTACTAAGGAAGAGAACGTTAATCCTGATAAATGTGATCTTGAGCCCATAAATAAGGAACTGGAAAATAGTGTAGCAAAATTGCTTTCTGAGAATGAACGTATTTGTAATGAAATTAATCATGTGAAATAGGTTTTTAAAGATCAGTTTGACTCAATCAAACAGACACATGTTCGTCATAAAGAACAATGTGACTCTTTAATTAACAAACTGAACTTAAAATCTGTGGAAATGAGGATTTAAAAGCTCAAATTCAAGACAAGGTTTTTGTGATAACATCATGAAAATGATTATGAATTATTAAAAGGAAAGAAAACTGTTGAAATGTTGTTCACACACATTTGTGCCACACACCTATTTGCTCCAGGCATGTTCATGCTGATTTTAGAACCGTTTGCCTCTTGGTTATTGCAAAATAGGGAGTTCACATAACCTATCTAGAAAACATCAAGAAACAAGCTTATATTTATTCAGGAAATAATCGAACAAGCTAAGGTGAGATACATACCTTTTGATAGCTGAGTTAGACCTTGCCTGTAAGTATGCCACAAGAATTTAGGAGTTGCTTGTATATGTTCAAGATACGTGCCCTAATGCGATAACACTTAGTGCTAAGAAGGTTACTGTCAAACCCATGAACAATGTAAGAAAATTAGGTTTAGACTGAACACCTTCTCAAATCCTCAAGCAAGATTTATACAAGTAGAGTCTTCTATTAATTAGATTCTAACACACATGTGTTGTCTTCTACAAGAGTGAAGTGTTCTACTAGTAATTGCGGATCAAAGCCTCTAGGCAATAAAAAGAATGATAGGATCTCGCAAAAACCAAGTAGGAACAAGTTGAATAAAATTAGAAGACCAAACCTAGGAAAGTGAATAATGTGTATCGTGTTGTTAAACCTGTTGTGATGTTGATTGTTTAAGATCACTGTCATATGCGAATTCTGAAATTCTCTGTGCCACTTGTAACAAATCTATGTTTGATGGTGTTCATGATAAATGTCTTCTTGATCTTGTGCAAAATGGGAATAAACGTACTAAATCTGCTAAGAAACATAAAAAATAAAATATTTGGAAACCTACAGGTCATATATTCACTGAAGTAGGATTTAAGTGGAAACCAACAGGCAGAACTTTCACTATAGTTGGCAACTCGTGCCCTTTAACTAGGTTCACCTCAACTAACGTAGTGCCTCCTCAGCAAACCACTTCCCACTCAGATGAAATATAAAAACCAGAGATAAAATTCTGTAGCAGGAAACCCAAAAATGTTAGAAACATAGGTTCGAGTAAAATAGCTAAGATTAGAGAATATAAGAATGCTAACCACTTGGAACCCAATCAAATTTGGGGATCCACTGCAATAGATATTCACATGTCATTCATTCTACATATCAGGACTGGTTGTCCAGATTGTACTTGGTTATCTGACTCCGGATGCTCGAAACATGATGACAGGGAATCGCAATTCAGCCATGAACTTTGTCAGTAAATTTTTGGGTACTGTTAGATTCGGGAACGACCTGATTGGAAGGATTATAGGGTATGGTGACTATCAGCTGGGAAATGTTATTATCTCAAGAGTATACTACGTTGAGGGACTTGGACATAATTTGTTTTCTGTTAGCCAATTTTGTGATGCGGATCTTGAAGTTGCATTTTGGAAAAACACTTGCTTTATTCGTAATTTAGAAGGGTGTTGATTACCTTTCAGGGTCGGAGACACAAAACTTGTACACAATTTCACTGATGACATGCTTAAATCAATTCTTGGTCGATCTTCTTATCCAAAGCCGTCAAGACTAAGAGTGGTTATGGCACAGTCGATTATCTATTCAACTCGGTACTTTGACAAGTAGCTAAAGCGGTTTTGCACGAGGGAATTATAGCTTAATTTTAGAAAAGATCATTTTTTGTCTCCGCATGTGCATTAGGGGAAAGCAAAAAATCCTCTCATCAACCCAAAGCTAAAGACACTAACCAAGAGAAACTATATCTTTTGCATATGGATTTATGTGGCTCGATGCATGTGGCTAGTATTAACGGGAAAAGGTATATCTTAGTGATAGTCGACGATTACTCAAGATTCTTCTGGCGTCAGATTTTGAAGACAATGTTGAAGCTCCTTGCAGCATCATCATAGGTTTAAAAACATTCAAGTTCGTTTGAAAGCCACAGTCCAGAATGTTCGAACAGATAATGGAATCGAATTTGTCAATCAAACACTTCGTGAATGGTATGAAAATGTTGGCATCACGCATCAAACTTATGTAGCTCGCACTCCTCAGCAGAACGGTGTTGCCGAAAGGCAAAATCAGACTCTTGTAGAAATTGCTTGAACTATGCTGATATTTTATAAGGCTCAATTTTTTCTCTGGGCCGAAGCTATCAATACTGCTTGTTACACCCAAAATCGTTCTTTGATACGCCTCCGATATAAGAAAACTCTATACGAGCTTATGCAAGACAAGAAACCGGACTTATCATTCTTTCATGTCTTTGGTTCACTTTGCTATCCTACCAATGACCATGAGGATCTGGGCAAATTTGATGCAAAAGCAGACATTGGAATTTTCGTTGTTACGCGCCTACAAAGAAAGCGTTCAGAATCTAAAACAGAATGACCCGGTTAATTACTGAAACAATTCATGTAACGTTCGTTAAGCTAACAGCTATGACTTCTGAATAATTCAGTTCAGGACCCGGGCTTCATTATATGACTCCTGCTACATCCTGTACATGACTCGGTTTAAATCCTGTTTCTCAACAACCTTGTATTCCACCAAACAGAGATGATTGGGATCGTTTGTTTCAACCAATGTTCAATGAATACTTTAATCCTCCAACAATTGTTGTCTCTCCAGTTCAAGAAGCTTCTGCTCCAAGAGCTGAAGTATTAGCTGATTCTCCTGTGTCAACTTCCATTGATCAGGATGCTCCATCAACAAGTATTCCCTCATCACAAGAACAAGAACATTCTCCAATCATTTCTCAAGGTTTTGAAGAATCACCAAAAACACCAACTTTTCATGATGATCCACTTAATGAATCTCCTAATGAAGACTCGACTTCTCAAGGATCATCATCGAATATAAGACAAATCCACACTCCATTTGAACACCTTGGTAGATGGACTAAGGATCATCCAATAGCAAATGTAATCGGAGATCCTTCTCGCTCTGTATCTACGAGAAAGCAACTCGAAACTGATGCCATGTGGTGTTATTTTGATGCCTTCCTTACTTCAGTAGAACCCAAGAACTTCAAACAAGCAATGACCGAACCGTCATGGATCGATGCAATGCAAGAAGAAATTCATGAATTTGAAAGACTTGAAGTTTGGGAATTGGTGTCGTGTCCAGATAACGTGTTCTTGATCAAACTCAAATGGATTTATAAGGTCAAAACAGATGAATCTGGTGGGGTACTAAAGAATAAGGCTCGACTAGTTGCTCAAGGATTCAGACAAGAAGAGGGTATCGATTTCGAGGAATCATTTGCACCGGTTGCTAGAATAGAGGCCATTCGTATCTTTGTAGCAAATGCCGCTTACAAGAATATGACAATCTACCAAATGGACGTCAAAACGGCTTTCTTGAATGGCGAGCTCAATGAAGAGGTCTATGTTTCTTAACCAAAAATATTTGTTGATAAGGACAATCCATCTCATGTGTACACACTCAAAAAGGCTCTTTACGGTCTAAAACAAGCACCACGTGCATGGTATGATATGTTGTTAAGCTTCCTCATCTCTCAACAATTCTCCAAAGGTACAGTTGCTCCAACACTCTTCACACGGCATGCTGGAAACGACATATTACTGGTACAAATTTATGTTGACGATATAATATTTGAATCATCTAATACTGTCATGTGTGATAAGTTTGCTAATCAGATGACCAATAAGTTTAAGATGTCGATGATGGGGCAAATATCATTCTTTTTAGGATTACAAATATCTCAAAGTCCCAGAGGCATCTTTATAAACCAATCTAAATATGCTTCTAAAATTGTTAAAAAATATGGTTTGCATTCTACTGATTCTGTCGACACACCCATGATTGAAAACAAGAAACTGGATGAAGATCTACAGGGGCAACCAGTTGATGCTACACTTTACCGTGACATGATTGGATCCTTAATGTATCTTACATCCAGTAGACCTGACCTTAACCATGCTATCTGCTTATGTGCCCGGTATCAGGCTAAGCCTACCGAAAAGCACTTACAAGCGGTAAAACGGATCTTTTGATACCTTAACAGAACCATTCACATGGGTCTATGGTACTCAAAGGATACCGATATGTCACTCACAGCTTATGCAGATGCCGATCACGCGGGGTGTCAGGACACTAGATGTAGTACATCGGGAAGCGCTCAGTTCTTAGGTGATAAACTTTTTAGCTGGTCGTCAAAGAAACAAAAGAGCACTGCCATATTGAGTACAGAGGCTGAATATATTGCCTTGTCTAGATGTTGCTCACAAATCCTATGAATGCGTTCACAACTAACAGACTATGGTTTTAAATTCAATAAGATTCCTTTGTACTGCGACAACAAGAGTGCGATTGCTTTATGCTGCAACAATGTTCAACATTCAAGAGCTAAGCACATCGATATTCGCTACCATTTCATAAAGGAGCAAGTGGAGAATGGAATCGTGGAGCTATACTTTATCCGAACTGAATACCAACTGGCTGACATCTTTACTAAACCATTGCCTCGAGAGAGATTTAACTTCTTGATCGATAAGCTTGGTATGAGAAGCATGTCTCCAGAAATGTTGAAACGTGTGGCAGAGGAAACGAACGAGTAATGGTGGTAACTCATATCCTGTATATATGTACATAAGAAAACATAAAAATCCAAAAAGATTTTCCTTTTATAAAATTTTACAAAAACAAAAGAAAAAATTAAAAAATCAGAAAAATATAAAAATATGTATCTCTGGCATGTCTTCTAAAAATCGATAACATTTACGGCCTTAGAAATGTCATTTAATAATGATACGAGGCTGTAAATGAAGTTCGAGCAGAAGTTTCAAAAGCTTTCAAAACATGCCAAATGGCTTGCTATTATTTCAGATAGCAACCCGGTCATCATCTTCAAGGAAAGTATGTCGCCAAAAAGGCAACTTGACCTCATAACAGGAATTAATTTTCTCGAGAATGAATTACTTTTTTTTTAAAAAATTTATTTTTTCCCCCCCCCAAAAATATTTTATTCAAAGGCTTGTGATTATTTTGCATCACAACCCTTGCTTCTTATAATCCGTAAGTATACATGTCAGTGCACTTATGTGTCAAAATAAGAGAAATCTTATTTTTTTTGGGTGTTGTTTTTCAAAATATACAATAATCATCTTTCAGATTCAACAAATCATCATTTTCTAAGACAATTTTGATCCATCAAATAACGACTACAACTCTTTCAATAGAAAATGGGTCATTATTTAAGGGGGAGAAACTGTCAACATCATCTTCTTCATAATTAATAAGGTGTCAATCGGAAAAGTTTTTAATGGTGTCGGGTGAATAATTAAAGGGGAGTTGATAAATGTCAACTCAATTAGGATTTATTTGCTATATGTTTAATCTTTTTTTGGGGTATGAATGCAATATGTGAGACATTTTATTGTTTACTAAACCTTAAGGACTAGTTTTGCCATTTGCTAAAATTATGTTTGCCTTAGGATAAGTTTTTAAGAAAAGTTTAAGTTTCATTGAACCTCAGGGGGCATTTATGCCAAAACTAAAAGGTTTTAAACATATTTACCCCCTTCCTTCCTTTGCCTTGTCTCTCTCTCTCACTCGAACAACACATAAACCATTGAACCTTCAATATTGATTTTCAAGACTTCAAGAAATCACTCTATTCTCAGTTAAATCTTAAGGTACACATGTTTTAATGACGCAATACCCATATTAACTGTCCAAACATTGGATTTTCGCTTGAAAAACCCTAAAATCGACCTAATTTCTATCACCACTTAAAAGTGTATGAAAAGTTAAATTGGTTGGGGGGGTTTTGGTCTGTTAAGGATCTAGATGTTGTGCCCAAAATAGTTTTAAATGAGAATAACCTAATCTTATGTTTTGATCGATTCTTTAATTCGAAAATAGTAAAAAATGGTCAAGAACTTTAAAATGTACATGGGTTTGGGTTTAGGATGTGTATATTGATAGTTTGAGTGCATTTGAGTGTTTGGTTACATGATTATATGATAAATCTTGAAATTTATGAGTTTTCGAGTTCATGTGGCACGAACTTGTCATAATTCAAGATTTTAGTGGTTCATTCATGTTATAAAGATGGTATAATGATATATTGATGGTATATGGTCGTGTTTAAATAGTTATTAGATGCTAAAAAGGTGAAAAATGTTTGTGTAAAAAATTGCATAGGCGATCTATACATAGACAGTTACACAGGCGATCAATACATATAAGTATTTACACAGGCGATCAATACATAGACATATATACAGGCGATCAATACAGGCGATCAATACATAGATTTTTCATAGGCGATCTATACGTGCATCTGTTACACAGGCGATCTATACATACTTAAGTACAACAGGTGATCAATACATGGTTGTCTAACTCAGGTGATCTATACACACTTGATTACACAGGCGATCTATACATATTATATAGGCGATCTATACTTGATTTTTTCTAAATAGAATTAATCTTGTAATCTTGGTAACTCAACCTTATAACCTAATCTAAGTATAGTTATTCCTTACCTTGTCATATAGTGATTAAGTTAGGTATAATTTTCCTCAGATATCTTAAGTGTTTTCCTTGACTTCATTAGTTTGCCTATAGTCTATGTGGTATATGACTATGTGTGTATCCTAGTTGCATGTGTATTAGTTCTTTGCATTATGTGCCTTTGTATCAATTTGTTGCCTTGTATTTGTTTACCTATCCCCTGTTGTAAACCCTATCTTGCATCAATAATCTTCAATCATGACCTAGATTGTCTATTAGTATTATATATATATATGCTTGTATATGAACTGTATGTGACAACTCTTAGTAGAATCATGACCTCCATCACTGCTTAACAAACCAAGCTCGATCTTGAACTGGTTCCTAAAGAGAATCGACTTGACATTGGAAAATGCAATGGAAGAATCCCTAGTGGATTAAAACCAAAAGAAGAAACATTTCAAGTTGTTCTGGATGCTCTTGCACTTACTCCCTGTTATCCTGCATTTATCATCATTGCTGATGTCCCTGAAGTATACATGCACTAATTTTGGAACTGCGTAGCATGACAACTTCTACAGATTCAAGATTGACAAGAAGAAAAGATTCAAACTCACTTTGGAAGTCTTCAGAGATATCCTTTAGATTTGCCTAAGAGTACAAGGTCGAGACTTTGATGCTCTCCCTTCGGAAGAAGAAACTTTATCTTTCTTGAGAGATCTCGGTCATAATGGTGTTATCAATTCACTCAATGATGTTGTTATCGATCAGATGCATCAACCTTGGAGAACTTTTGCTGCTATTATCAACAGAAGCCTATCTGGAAAGACTAGTGGTCTTGACAAACTTTGTCTTTCCCGAGCACAAATCCTTTGGGGCATGTACCATCAAAAGTATGTAGACTATGTGGAACTGCTCTGGGAAGACTTTACTTATCAGATTGACAACAAAGTCTACAAAAAGCAGGAAAAGATGTACTACCCTCAATTCACAAAAGTTATCATTCACCACTTTCTTATTCAAGACAAGACACTTTCATAGAGAAACAAGATTGGGATGCACACCTCAAAGGATGACTACTTGATTAACACCTTAAGATTTGTTTCAAGAAAAGAAGCATCTCAGATCTATGAAGCTGTTCTACCTGAATGTTTGACCAGTCCTGAGATGAAGGAATCCAAGGCTTACAAGACTTATCTTGGCCATGCTACAGGTGTTGTACCTCCCAAGATTCCTAGAAAATTCAAGAAAGCCTCTTCAACTAAGAAGGACAGTGATCTAGTTCCTATAGATGAAGAACCTGTCACAAAAGGCAAACAAGTTAAGAGATCAGTTAAGAATTCTTCAACTAATCCAACAACAGGTATCGTCATCAGAGAGTCTCCGGTGGAAACAAAGTCTAAAGGAAAGGAAAAGGAAAAGGTGGATGTTGCTTGTGGTAAAGGAATTGAGCTGCTATCTGAAGTAGCTTTGACATAAAAGGCTTAGCTGAAAGAAGTGATAAAGAAGAGCTTAAGGGAATTTCACAAGACACGTCCTAGTGGTTTTGGTACAGGTGCCAAAAAACCTCCAAGTGTTGAAAAGACCACTCCTACCATCACAAGTGAAGGAACTGGTGATAAACCAGGGGTTCCTGATGTGACAGAAGATGACTCTATTGAGAGTGAATCTGAGTCTTGGGGTAATGATGAAGATGACAGCAATGATGAACAAGAATCAAAAGATAAAAGCAGTGAGCAAGAGAATGAAAGTAAAGAGCAAGAATCTGATGATTCAGAGCAAGAAGATGAATCTAATGATGATAATCAAGAAGAGGAGGAAGTTGATCAAGAAAATGAATTTAAAGATGATGAGATTCAAATTGATGAAGATAAGGGAATGTATGATACTACCAACCAATTTAATGATGATGTAGACTCAAGATTAGAAGAGCCCACTCAGACTGGTAAAGAGGTTGTTCAAGGTGAGGGTGCTGATGCTGAAATGATTGACGCTCAATAAGGGAATGAAAATTTGGAGACTACTCAAGAACAAGTTGTTGAAGATGCTCATGTGACAATTTCTACTGTTACGAAGAAGACTGAAGTTTCTGCTACTAGTTCATCTTGTTCATCCGACTTGGCATCAAAATTCCTAAATTTTTCAGATATTCCTCATACTGATGCAGAAATCATTTCTCCATTTGACATTCCAATTCAACATGAGGTACCAAATACTCAAACTACCACACTCCTTCCTATACATGTTTCTGTCATCACAAACATTCCTCTATCATTACAAACCTTCACTCCTCCACCTCTTGTGTCAACTTCTACACCACCGCCAACAACTGAAGCTACAAGTCCTCCAACTACACTTCCTGACTTCGCATCAGTCTTTTGATTCAACGATAGAATAACAACATTGGAAAAAGAAGTTGCTGAAATTAAAAAGGACCCTCTACACACTCAAGTGACATATTTAGTTGATGAACATCTAGACACAAGGTTGGGAGAAACCAGAGAAGAATTCATAAACTTCCTTTCAGAGTCTCTTACGGCAAGAATCAAAGAGCAAGTAAAAGATCAGCTGCCTCAGATTCTACCCAAGAAAGTGTCTAACTTCGCCCCACCTGTGATCGAAAAGTTAATTAAAGAATCACGTGATGAAGTTACTCTAGAAAAGGTGTATTCTTAACCACAATCTACTTATGAGGCTGCTTCTACACTTACTGAATTTGAGTTAAAGAAGATTCTTCTCGACAAGATAGAGAAAAGTGAGTCATATTTGACGGCTACCGAACACCGAGATTGCTATGATGGTTTGAAAAAATCTTACGCTCTCGACAAAGATTTCTTTTATTCTTATGATGTATATTCGTTGAAGCGTGGCCGAAAAGATAATGATAAAGATGAAGACCCTTCCGCTGGATCAAACCGAGGGTTAAAGAAGAGAAAGACAAGCAAAGATGAAGAACCAACCACGTGTCTGAAAAAGAAATATTCAACGTCTGGCTCTTCCAAAGGCACAAAATCTCAACCAAAATCTTCTAGAAAGTCTGTTCAATCAGAGGAACCAGTGTTCGAGGTTGCAGACTCAGACTTGCCACAAGATCAAGAAGGGAATCTGGGTGATAATAAAGACGAGCTAAGGAATGAGACTGCCTATAGACGTGACTAGTTCAAGAAACCTACACCACCTCAAGAACCCACTGACCCTGACTGGAATATTGGCAAGACTACTCAGGAAGGACCAACTCAAAATTGGTTGATAACACTAGCAGCTTCTACTTCTACTGATAAATCATTGAAGGACTTTGATAAATTAATGAGAACTCAAATAGACTTCTCTTCATACGTCTTGAATGGCCTAAAAATTAAGAATTTAACTCAAGAAATCCTGCTAGGACCAGCATTTAGACTACTCAAAGGCATACGCTCTAATTATGCTGAATTAGAATACGACTTTAAAGAATGCTACAAGGCTTTTTCAAAAAAGCTTGATTGGGAAAAGCCTGAAGGCGGTGACTATCCATTTGATCTTTCCAAACCCCTTCCTTTGATCATGCGTAGAAATCGTTAAAGAGTACCGTTTGAATTTTTCATCAACAATGATCTCAAGTATCTACAAGGAGGAGTTTTGACTATGACATACACGACGTCTACTACCAAGTCAAAGGCCGCTAAGTATGATCTACCCGGCATTCAAAACATGGTTCCAAACATATAGAGTCCTGTTAAAGTTGCTTATAATAGATATTCGTTATGAGGTATCTCACATTGGAGACAACAATGTAAGTCCTTCTATGCATATGCAAGAGGCATGCAATCAAGAGGATATGTATATTCTACAAAGTGTATTATGGCAGTCACTCATGTCAAGGTAATGAGGAAACATAGATACGGCTACTTGGAAGAGATTGCAGTGAGACGAGCTAATAACATACTATACAGATTCAAGGAAGGTGACTTTCCACAACTTTGGATCAATGATATCGAGGATATGTTAATTCTTGTGGTTCAGAATTAGCTCACAAATCTTTCAGGGGATGACGTTGCTGACTTCGCAATAGCACTAAGGATGTTCACCAGAAGTCTGGTTATTCAGAAGCGAGTCGAGGATCTTCAACTTGGAGTTAAAAGTTATCAAAAGAAGATCAACGTCACCAAGCCTGATACTACAAGACTAGATCTCAGAAAAAGGCACTCGTACACTCAATACAAAGACCCCTAAATATTTATTTATGTCGACGACTATAAGAGGAACAGGTTGATGTGCTTCGATGAACTGTACAAGTTTAGTGATGGTGTACGGATAATAAAATACCTTTTCGGGAGGTCTTGGTTGATCAAAATAAACTAGATGGATCATTGTGTAGTTTTAGTGAGAGAAAGTAAAAAGAGGGGATGAACACTAAAAGATGGAATATTAGATTGAGGAAAAAAAGAAAAATGAACATCCACCCCTCATGGAGAGCCATGAGGGGAATTTATACTAAAAGAAAAAGCTAACTATTCCTAGTTAACATAAAAGACCCCTGCGTGACACGCAGTGTACAAAACTAATCCAATTCACGTGTAAGATGCCAGCATCACTAAAAGTGAGGCTAACAATCTCCCTCCAAGATGGCGTCACACGTGAATTAGTTACAATGTTCCCTACAAGCAAAAATAAAGAAAAATGATAAGAATGAAGTCCAGTATTCTTGAGAATATCTTTGATGATCTACTTGAATACTCCAGCTTTATTTCTTCAGCTTGTAGATGAACGAAATGCTGAGGATGACATAGAAGTTTTCTCTACCGAACCCGGTTTTGATTGGATTTTTGCACATAACTTCCTGACATGACTTCAAAAACTTTCTTCATACGCTTCTGGTCATCACGAAGTTTCTGAATTAGCTGCATGTCTTGAGAACGCTTCATATTCTTGCACTTCTGGTCATGTCGAAGTTTATCAGAATCTGCATCTCATTTGTCATCCTTGAAGTTCTCTTATCCGAATACTTCGGCTTTGATATGAATTATGCTTCGAACTTCTTCAGCTCCCTCCCAAACAGACACCCGATGGCACGTTAACAAGACTTATTTCTTCGCTCAAAGACATTACCAAGAATATCGACATAGAGTACTTGCCGAAGAGAAGATGGAGCACATTAGAAAAGAAAGAGCTCATTTCATGATCAAGGACAACAACAAGATGCTAAAGGAAAGGAGGATGATGAGGAGTTTGGAGAAATTCATTGGTGGTAGACTCTACAAAACTGACCTCAAACTGCTACAAAGAACAATATGACATATCTCAAAGGTCATTTCGTATATCATAAACTTGTGAATTTGTATATAAGTGGTGTAGACCTATGGTGATAATAAGGTGTGCTCGAGTATAAAATTTTCAAGAATTTTTTAGTAAATTCAAAAAATTTCAAATTATTATACTCAGCACAGTCTTATATACCCTCAAAACATGAGGGGGAGCATTAAAATGTTCCTTATAGTAATTATGTAACATTTTGTCCCCAAACGTTTAATCAATTGATATCCAAAATATCAAGGGATTAACATTTTGGATAAAGTGAGAAAATGTGATTAAACTGAATCTTAATTGTACTGACATGTGATCGTATAAAACAGACTCAATGCACTCCAAAACTTAGCATGTACTACGATTACGGTGCTCATGTTAAGGGGGAGCTTTTTAGTAATGATAAAAAACTCTCAAAGTGTAAGTTTTTTGATATTTATATCAAACACTTTGATTGAACTTTTCAATGATGTTGGTTTTGATTGTGATGGAATACCCTAAAGATCGACCATGTACTTAAATTTATGAAGTTATAAGGTAGTTAGGCATAGGTATTCAAATCCCATAATCCAACCAGAACCGGAGGGATCTACCCAGGGATATCCACTAGATAGTGTAGAAGTCCTTAGGTATGATACAAAAGAAGAAAAAGTGAGAATCAGGAATAATGCTGACTAAGACGGAGCTAACACTGGAACAAACCTAACAAGGTGTTAGTTAAAGTCTCGGTAAGCATTGAAGGGGTTGAAGAATGAAAAATAAATGTAAGGATAAAGGGTGAAATGAAAGAAGCCCTCTATACACTTAGGCAGAAACCGGGTCAATACATAATATGTCGGAAACACTAAGGTGTTGTCTGACATTGAAGAAAGTCATGGACCCAGTGATGCTTTGCACAACCCTCCCTAGCCACTCAAGGTCTCTCAATAGACTCTTGTTTCATTTCTCACAGAGATTACATGCATTTCTATCAACTTTCTCACTCTGATTTAGTTGATATTGAAAAGGTGGCAGTCTGCTCCACCCTTCGATTACTAAAAACAAAGTGCACTATTGAGTCTAGAGCCAAAAGAAATCATCCATAAATCTCATTAGGACACTTGTCAAATCATGCTTGCTATGTCACACAATATGAATAACAAGTTAACATATTAAGAGTCCTACGCATTATCCATGTGATTTTTCCAGAACATCCGAGTGATTTCATTCAAAATGAAGATGAAAATCCTGCTTGAGCCAACATCAAACAAGCTCATGGTAGGTGACTTGTATGACTCTATATGAATCAAACTTGTGACAGCTAGAAAGAAATGATGGTGCGATTCTATAAGAATCAAACTTGTTCCAGGTTATGAATTGACTATTGCTGATGAATTTTTGAAATGCTTAACACTCTCGATGTGTCACAAAAACACTTTAGCAAGTGACACGTCAATTGATTTTCAAATCAATTTTTTATTTCAATCGGTGAGATAGTAACTCGCTGGTTCACTCATATCGTGCTATCTGCTTTGAGACGTTCCGATAATGAGAACATGTCGGGTAAGATGAATATAATACATTTTTGTTAGAAAGATTTAACACTACATCTGGAAATTCTGTCAAGAAGAATCTTCTTAAATTGAATCTATCTGATCGTAGGTCGATCCTCAAGGATTCGAAGGTTACTCCAACCAACCATAGGCGAATGACAAAGCCATATTCATCCCCCCGCTTTATTTCTAACTATTTTATTTCAGGAACATGTACAGATGGTGATGGAGGTACCTGATTCCGGCTGACTCACAAGATTCATAGCCACATGCTCATAAACCAAAACTGCGACAATATAAAGACACTCATTGAAAAGCACAATTACATGTCTACAGACATTCCGCTACATCAGGTGGGGAGAGTAGGGGGGGGGACTGATAACCATATATAGGATCCGTCCTTCTTGAAGAGTGACAACTTGTTAAAGTTAAAGAAAATCAGAAAGCTGCCTTATTAAAGCTTTTCAGATTATCAAATCAAGAAGAGGTATGAGCATGTCGGTCTAGAATACACAATGTCACGAGATTGCAAAGATTTATCAAGGCTGAAGAAAACAAGATTATGCTTGGTTGATGATTTTAAGAAGCTCAAAGATCACATTAATGTCAAGACAAAAGAACTAGCTCAAATCCAAAGTCAATGATCACTACATCAAATCACAAGTTAATGATTGAAGTTAAAGACTATGAGCTTAAGACCGAAGTAAAAGCATAGTATGCTAAGTTTAAATTTTTGTAAATTAGAGTGACCTACCTTAGGGGGAGATTGTTAGATAAACAAAAAAGTGCCGGTCACTACTAATATAATTAGTCATAAGCACGAAAGAGAAGTTGTTTAAGTTAAGTAGAAAGCAAACTGGGGCCAAGGCCTAAGGACAAAGCCCACTAAGAGGTCCAAGGCCCGGCCAGTAATCCATGGCCGGCCAAGTAAGGCATATATAAACCCTCTCCACACATGGAGAGGGTGTTGGTTGTTCATTTATCATATTTCACTTAAGCTAATATTATCATTTTTCTTTCTCTCTCTAAGTGTCCATCCAACCATCTCTTTCTCTCTCTAAAACTCTAAGTAAATCAATCCATATTTGTGTTAAGATATTCTATAGGATGGAAATGATGCAAGTGTTAAAATGAGTTTTAAATTGCTGTGATTATGTGTTAGTGTAAATGCATGAACTATTATGTGAATGATATGCATTATGTGCTACATGTTTTGTTATGTGATATTGGGATGTTGCCTAGTCAGGTGGATTACTTGCGGGTATCCATGGCCTGAGCTAGAAGGAAAGATATTTGGTTATGTGATGTGATATTGAGATGTTGCCGAGTCAGGAGGGTTACTTATGGGTATCTCTGGCCTGAGCTAGAGGGAAAAATGATTAGGATTGATCCAAGAGCGATTGAGGTCGTCTGCTTGATGTTTGATTAATTGGATTTGAATTAAATTGCATGTTAGCATGTATGTTAGTTAGCATAATTGTCATGAAAGAATTGTTTTATAATCATAGTAATTCGGTTAATGATTTTGGAAATGGATTGAATATGTGTGTCTGAAAACCTATGTTTCTCACCAACCATTGTGTTGATGTATAAGCATCATTTTTAGGTATTCAGCAGGATGAGATTAAAGTTAGGATAAGTAGCTAGATGGACCGTAGGCAGCTGGCAAAGTTTAGTTATCTAGATTTCGTTATTTTTTTGGATTATGAATGATATTTGTTTTGGTGTTGTTAGGATGGTTGAATGTTTCCATGTCATGACGTTGACATGAACTACCTTCATTTCAATGTCAGACGCCTTTTGGATTTTGTTGATGTGTTTGGGTATTTTTATGACACTGCGTGTCTCTACCTTGTATTTTTATCCATGTTTTAGTTTCTCTATATAGACGCCAATGTGTTGTGATGATTCCCTTTCTCATTGCGCCTTGTGTTTCTGCCTTGGCGGGGTATGACAACAAATGCAGCTGGTCATGCCTACATGAATTCCGAGCTCAGCCTTAAGTTTGAATATGAGATAGGACAACAAGATAGGTTTAAGAAGAAGTTCTTAAAGAAAGAAGAGGATTGAAACAGAAGAACAAGGAGATCATGAACTTGTGATCTTACTTAAAAAATCTAAGGCCGAGTCTGTAGAGGTGTTAAGGCTTCATGGTCATGTCTATGAGCTAGAGACTGCGGCCACCACTAGGGGATGTTAGAGCTTGTCGACATGGGGGTAAGGAGCGCTGAATTAATTGGGGAGGTCTCTGGTATCGAATCTTTATATGAAAGTTTTAGGAGTAAGATTAAGGGTGAGGAATACATGAGGAATGATTTCATGGCGGTGTAAGCTAAATTTATTGAAGACCATGTTACGGAATTGGGTGAGCGTCTTAATGCTCTTGATATTGAATTTGATATGGAGCTCTTTCCTAATATGCTGAAAGCCATGGCTGGTAAGAGATGGGTTATCGACCATGGGTTCTGCCTTTCCTTTATGAAGTTCAAAGAGTCTCATGAATATTAGTCAAGACTTGGCAGGTGTATTTTCCTTGCCATTGATGAAGGGACCCATCGAGGCCTAGAAGATGAGGTTTTTCATGGAAAGGTTGGAAGGGGCTTGGAAGATATTGAAGTATACGATGTTGAGGTTGAAGCCAAATACACGGATGCGGTTAAAGACTTATAGAAATTTTCTTTTCCCCGTCAAGAATTGCTTGAAGCATGTAAGGATTCTGGTATTGAGTTCCTTATGTCCTTGTTGATTTTAGAGGAAATCCATGGCAAGGAGGATCATCTTGTGTTCTGGCTTGCCCAACCAACTCGAGAATAGCTCACGGTTCCTGGATATTATGATAGAGGCGACCCCCATACTATCAATCCTTAGGATCGTGACATTCTATTGTGTGATTTCTTGTGTGCTATGTGTTATATATGTGTGCTAAGTGTAGGACTCCATAAATTCACGTAAATAAAATATTCCTGTAAATTCTTATTTTTACCTCTTTAGTAAAATTTTATTTTTACTTTTACTTTTACTCGATTCGTAACTCTCGTCTCTATTTTATTTTAAACTGTGTTAAAAATTTCTATCTGTCTCGAGCCCTCAGTAATTAAATTTTCAATAAAGTTCTCCAATTAATGTAGAACTATTTTTATTCTATTCGTTTTTACTTCGTGGTTGCGCCTTAACTCTCGTTATATTTTACGTTGATACCCGTTAGCCTCAAAACTACCTACCTATCTTAAAATTTATACCCTAAACACCAAATTACCCATTAATAAAACATTATATGCCACAAATCACCACCCTATGTGGCGTGGCATCTCTTGAGAAAGTGGCAATGCCACTTGTCTTGTGGGATTGCATGTATTGCATGTATAGACCATATAAAAGTCATTTCTCTCACACTTCAAACTCATAGTTGATAAAAAAAATCTCATCACCTTCCCTTTGGTCTCATTCTTGCCGTACACCTTTCTCACTCAAACACCCAATTCATTCAAAAATTTCTAATTAAAAATCTACACTAGTTAAAACATCCTTGATTGGTACTATTCTCTTAATAATCAAACACCATTAAAACCACCTTTATAAGAAGATTAGGGGCTGATCTAGAATTATATATTAAAGAGTTTATGCATGGATTAATGGTGTTGTTGGGTTGAAGATTTAGCAAGAAAGGAAGGAGTAAAAGTGGTTTTGATCTCACTAGTTTTATTTCATTTTGTAAGGATTCATTTTTATTCTTCAAAGATTTCTTTCTTGTAGATTGATTATTTTTATGATTACCTACTATAAACATGTATGTTTTATGTTATAATGAGATGTGACAATAAAGTATGGCATTGCATTTCTATTGGTAAGGTCAAACTTGTGAGTGGTGTGTTGATAAAGTGGCTTTATTGGGACTGTTTTGGGTCAGCAGATAGATGAGCCTAGTACGAATTATTTTTGGCTTGTGGCCTACTGGAAAATTCATGTTTTAGGTAGATAAACATTTATAGAATATGTGGTTAATTGGATGGTTTACCATTTCCTCCGGATGAGGGAGTTATGTCCGTTTTACGGAAAATAGTCAATTCTGGACCTTTGTTGGGAAAACGTGTAAAACCCCAGGTTTTTGTTCTAAAGTGTGGAGTTTAAAAGCATATCTCAGTAGTAGACATATAATGCAAACTTTTCCAAGTGGTCTCACCTTTATTGCTATCATAGATTGGGATTTATGGCCGATACCGTGGAGGGTTAAAAATTTGGAAATTTTCTGTTTTGGGTAACTTGGGGTAAATCAGTCCATTCACATGGTTTTAAGACTTTTGGGTAAGTGAGCCCTACATTTTTGAAAACTAGACTCAAAATGCTTTCCAGGGGCGAAAGCCTTGTATTGTTACCATTTACGGATTAGGAGCTAGAGGTTCGGGAAGTCAAGTAAATTTCAGAATTTGAAATTTTACGTATATACTTGAAATTTAAAACATATAGTTTAACTTAGTTAAAATGTGAATTAAAGGGTAATTTTTAATATGTGGCTTAACCAATATAAGGTCAGGTTGTACTTGGGTTTTGGGTAAAAAATTTACTTTGAAAACGTTAGTGCAATGCCATGCTCCTATTGGTCACACACCTCATGATCGCTTAATTACTTTTACGTATCGATTATACTTTATCGTTCTAAGACGCACCTCATCTTTTAGGTGGTACTTAGCGGCTTTTGCTTGATCCTCGATCTCGTTACTTCTGACTTTATTACTTTTGGTGAGTTCATAGCCCCCTTTTCTACATATACTTGTTTTATAAATTCTACGGGTTGAGATTACATGCTTGCTTTACCTTTGGACACAAGTACTTTCAAAATTGTATGCTATCCAGACTGTTGCTTGAATATTATTGCCTAAGTTACCTCAATGCCAATTAAGTCCCTTTTTCCTATCATGAACCGTTAAATTACTAGTGTAGTAAGCGCGAATGTTGTGGGTAGATCTATCGGGACTGACAATCCCCACCTTACTTTTGGGTCACAAGTTGATCATGGTGCATTTAACATGTTGAAAATTCTAGAATGTTTTGGCATGCATTCTATATACTTAAGGGCAGACGTTAAGGTTTCGGTGTCATGAGCTTAGTGCAATAATACATATTTCTTTTAGACTTGGTGAATTTGTTTCTCTTGTCTACACTACTAAATCTTGTGGTCCATGCTTTATTTACTGTTAAACCTATGAATTCACTCAACAAATTTTGTTGACATTTTAGCATGTTTAATCTCAGGTCCAAAGGTGTGATTCTCTGGATGGGAGCCGCGAAGGATATCATGAAGATGGATTCTGTGTTTTTCTTAAATTCGATGCTAACTTTTAAACTTGTTCTCTAAAACAATTGTCATCTTTTGAAAACTATGTGTTATTACTTTTATGTCACCTTGTAAACTGTTGGGACCGAAACTAAACTCTGATCTTTGGTGATGCATCGAATGAAAACTTTATTTAAAAACGTCTCTTTTGAGGTCGTTTCCTATTACTTGTTGTTGTGCTATGACGTCGCACCCCAATTGTTACCGTTCCGCTGCCGTCAGATTTTGGGGGTGTGACAGATTGGTATCAGCGCCAAGGTTATAGGGAACTGGGTCATTTTTCAAAACCTAGTCTATAACCAAAATTTTTGTTTTAAAATTTTTCTGTGTCATTTTTCAAAATACAGAATCCTCATCACTTGTCCGATATCCGCGCGCGCGACTCCCTGATTCTTATTTATATTCTTTGATTAATACTATTGTATTATATGATTATATATATAAAACTTGGAGTTTACTTCTATCCTTTACATTTATCTTTGACGTATCATAATTATTCACGTCAGCCAAATATATAAATATTGACCGTCTCGATTAATGATGTTTATTTTATAAGAACGTCATCGTTTAAATTATAAAATCTTAATTTTATAATCATTTGTATAATATATGATTATTAAAATATATTTTCTTTTCTTCTTATAGCAATATGGAATTGCATACTGTGTTGAAAATAAATTCATGATTTACCTTTTTCTCATCTTTCTATCTCATTTTCTCCATTGCTATCTTGTACCTCGACTTAACATGCTCTTACAGATTCTTACTGAATTTTGTACTTGTATTGTTGATAGAATCATGCCGCCTAGAAGGTTGAAGAAGAAATCTGTCAAGCGATTAGTGGAAAAACGTGTGGCTAAAGCTATAGAGGAATATGAAAAGACTAGAGCTAACCCAGGCAATGCTAGCGGGTCTGGACCAACAAATACAGGCGGAACGGTGAATGTGCAGGGTTGTACACATAAGACATTCATGAATGGAAAACCTCACCCTTTTAATGGAACGGAGGGTGTTGTTGGTTTAAGGCGATGGATTGAGAAGGTGGAGCAAGTGTTTGAAATATGCAAGTGTGCCGAGGAAGATAAGGTTATGTTTGCTGCTAGTACTTTTGAGGGTCGTGCTTTAACATGGTGGAATGGAAATGTGCACACCTTAGGACTCGTTAATGCTAACCGTATTCCTTGGACTGAGTTCAAGTCAATGATGACTACTGAATACTGCCCAGCGACTGCGACCGAGAAACCAAAGGATGGAGGAAGAAACTTTGACCTTGACTTTGACGGGGGAAAAATAGAGGCTTACAATAATTGTTACCATGAACTTGCTTAGAAGGTCCTGACTTTTTTTTGGGGGTGCCAAATGAAAAGAAAAAAGTTTAAGATACATAAGAAAGGGTTTCCTAAAAGAATTAAGGGAAACATTACTTCTGCAAGGCCCACAACACTACATGATGCAATCAACTTGGCACGTGAATTGGTTGAGCAGGCAGTTCAGGGTAAGGCTGCAAGAGTAAATGAAAGCAATAAAAGGAAATGGGAAGAACACCAGAAAAACAACCCCAACAACAATAACCCCAACAACCGTAACCCCGCAACAACAACAATCAACACCAACATCAAATACGGAGGCAAGAGACTGCTAGTTTTGCCCTATGCTGCAGCCCCAGCTGAGGGTAAGGGTTATGCTGGAACCCTACCAAAGTGCAACCGATGCAACTTACACCACAATGGTCAATGCCCTCCGAAGTGTCGAAGGTGTCAAAAATTAGGTCATCAAGAGATGGATTGTGGAGTCAGACTTCCAGGCACTGGTGATAACCACTTGCGGAATGTGACCTGCTATGGCTGTGGTGAGAAAGGACACCTCAGACACATGTGTCCAAAGGGAAGGAACCAGCAGAACGAGGGAGCTCGGCGAGAGCTACGGGTGGTTTGAAAATCCCACTATCCCCCGCAAATCCTAATGTGGTCACCAGGTAACGTTTTTACTTTAATGTTCATTATGCAAGTGTCTTATTTAATTCGTTGTTAGATAAGAAGTTTGTGTGTCCATATGAGTTTACTCCTTACATTATTTGCCCCAGCCGCTTTAAAAAACACATTTGAAGTAGATTAGCATATGGGAAGATTGTTAGTACCAATACCTATTTGCGTGGTTGCAATCTTAGCCCTGTTTAGCCACAAGTTCAAAATAGACTGTTTACCAACTCGATTAGGTATTTACTATGTTATCGTTGGAATGGATTGGTTGTCGTACCACCGAGCTGTCATAGTTTGTTATGAGAAGACTGTCCGTATTCCCCTTCCGAATGGTGAGATACTTGAAATCCACGGTGAGAGACCGGAAAAGGATCTGAAATCACTTTCGTGTATCAAGGCTGATGAGAAAAGGCTTGATGACATTCGTACTGTTCCGGATGATTTGACAGGTCTACCTCCCGTGCATGAAATAGAATTTTGCATTGACCTAATTCCAGGCGCGTTGCCAGTTGTAAAGTCACCCTACCGTCTAGCACCTTCTGAAATGCAGGAATTGTCAAATCAACTAAAATAGCTCCAAGAGAAAGGTTTTATAATCGACCAAGTCATTCACCATGGGGAGCAACCTGTGCTAGTTAGTCAAGACGAAAGACGGGCTTTTAAGAAGTGTATTGCCTACAGAAATAGAATAAGTTGACAATTAAGAACCGCTATCCTCTCCCCAGAATTGATGATTTGTTTGACCAATTACAAGGTGCGTGTTGTTTCTCCAAGATAGATCTTTGTTCGGGATATCATCAGTTAAGATTAGAGATGAGATATAGCGAAAGACCTGCGTTCTTAGAACACGTTATGGGCCACTTTGAGTTTTCACAGTCATGCCATTTGGCTGACAAATGCACCAGCGGGTATTCCATGGACCTTGATGAACCTGCGTCTGTAAACTCTATTTTGGACAAATTTGTAATTGTTGTTTCATTGATGGCATCCATCTACTCAAAGTCAGAAGAATAGCATGAAAGCCCACTTGAGACGATTTTAGACTTCCTCAAGGAGGATAAGTTATACGCAAAATTTTTCAAAATGCGAATATTTGGTTAAAAGAAGTACGTTCCTAGGGACACGGGTCCAACCGGGATGGGTATACTTGTGGATATCTAGTAAGACTGGAGTCCAGTAAAAGAACGGGAATACCCATGAGTCATCCACAAAGATTCGTTCATTTTAGGATTGCGGGTTATAACCGAAGATTCATTGGGGGGGAGAATTTATCCAAGATCGCCAAGCCTCTCACCTTGTCAGTCGTCAAAATAAAGCAAAGTGTGGAGCATAAGCAAGGAACTAATCCTTCGTAACTTAAAAGAAAAGCTATGTAATGCTCCCGTGTTAGCACTCCCTGATGGACCAAACGACTTTGTGGTCTATTGCGATGCGTCAAATCAAGGGTTTGGATGTGTGCTAATGCAACAAGGCAAGGTGATTGCGTATGCCTCAAGACAATTGAAAATACATGAGAAAAATTATACCACCCACGACTGGAGTTAGGTACGTGGTGTTTTGCCTTTAAAAACTTGGAGACATTATCTTTACGGAACGAAAAGTGTCATTTACACTGATCACAAAAGTCTTCAGTATCATTTTGAACAGAAGGAATTGAATATGCGGCAGAGGCGGTGGATTGAACTACTCAGTAACTACGAATGCAAAATCAAATACCATCCGGGCAAGGCAAATGTTGTAGCGGATGCTTTGAGTAGAAAAGAAAGACTCAAGCCTAGGCGAGTACGTGCCATGAGCATGACTATCCAGTCCACAGTCCTCAAGGCCAAGATTTTGGAGGCACAAAGTGAAGCTTCCAAGGACATAAGCCCCAGCAGAAAGGCTAAGAGGATAGAGAAAAACATTTTTGAAGAAGCGGGATACGTGGAATATACTTCTTCGATCCGGGATATGGTTCCCGTAGTTTGGAGGTATAAGGAAAATGATATAGGATGATAAGCTCGCACTTATAAACTGAGTACATCCAGGAACTGATAAGATTACTACTGACTAAGGTACTTGTTATTGGTGGCCTGGTATGAGAAGAAACATTGCTTGAATAATGTTAGCAAATGTCTTACGTGGCTCTAAGATAAAAAGCCGAGCATCAAACACCTTCAGGAATTACATCTTCAGAGCCAGAAATACCCAAAATGGAAATGGGAGAATATAACAATGGACTTAGTTACAAAATTGCCTAAAAGCAGCAGTGGGTATGACGCGATTTGGGTCCATTGTGATAGATTGACCAAGTCAGCTCATTTCCTGCCTATTCATGAAGACTACAAAACTGAGAAGTAGCAAGGATTTATATCAACAAAATTTTAGCGAGACATGGTGTACCAGTGTCAATCATTTCAGACCGTGATGGTCGATTTGCGTCGCACTTATGGCAAGCTCTTCAGAAGGCGTTGGGTACAAAACTAAACATGAGTACAACTTACCACCCTGAGACCGACAGTCAGAGTGAGCGTACTATCCAAACACTAGAGGATATGCTGCGACTTATTATGGATTTTGGAGGGAGTTGGGATGACTCACCTCGTCGTGGCTGAGTTAACTTATAATAACAGTTATCACAAGGATCATTAATGCGCACCTTTCGAGGCTCAGTACGGCAAAAAAGTAAGGTCTCCAGTATATGGGCTTGAAGTTAGAGAAAGTCACTTATGACCAAAAATTGTGCAAGAGACTACAGAAAAGATTGTTCAAATTAAAGAAAGGTTGAAAACTACAAGGAGTCGCCAGAAAAGCTATGTTGATAAGAGACGTAAACCACTTGAATTTAAAGTCGCACCGGGTATTACTTAAGGTATCTCTATGGAAAGGAGTTGTACGATTTGGAAAGAAGGGAAAGCTAGCACCATGATATGTGGAGCCAAGGTTGAAATAGTGAGAGAGTGTATGGACCGGTATCTTATCGTTGAATTTACTAGGAGCTGAGCTGTATCACGACAAGTTTCATGTAACAAACCTCAAAATTGCTTGCTGAGTCAGGGTACAAGTGCCTTTAGAAATAAATTTAGATGAAGAAAATTTGTGCTTTAATCGAAAGAGAACCATTGAGATCGTAGAGCGGGGATGTGAAAAAGCTTGAAGCGAAGAAGAAATTCCTTTATTAAAAGTTTTGTTGGAACTAACGACAAGGAGCTGAGTATACTTGGGAGCGAGAAGATTAATTCAAGACCAAGTACCCGCATCTTTTTGCCCCCACCTCGTCTGCAGTCGCCAGTTGAACTCTGGGGACCAGAGTTCCCTTAGGGGGGTCGACTGTAGGACTCCGTAAATTCAGGTAAATTAAATATTCCTATAAATTTTCTATTTTTACCTCTTATAAAATTTTATTTTACTTTTACTTTTACTCGATTCGTAACTCTCCGTCTCCATTTTATATTTTAAAACTATTTAAGAAATTTCTATCCGTCTCGACCCTCAGTAATTAATTATCAATAAGTGTCTCCGATTAATGTAGAAACTATTTTTATTCTATACGTTTTTACTTCGTAGGTTTCGCTTTTAACACTCGATATATATTACGATGTACCGTTACCCTCAAAACAAACCTTACCTATCGTAAAATTTATACACTAAACACAAAACGAACTATTATAAAACATAAAAAAATCGCACTAAAAACCTCCCTTGTAGGCGTGGCATCTCTATAGAAAGGTGGCAATGCCACTTGTCCCATTTGATTGCATGTAATGCATGCTTATGCTACATAAAACCAATTGTTCATCTCATAAAACACATAGAGTATATCACCAAGTCTCCACCTCTCTTCCTTTTGCTTCCCTTGCCGTCCCTCACCTCACCCAAAACACTCAATCCACATAAAATTTTCTATACCAACCACTTGTTATTCTTACACAATCTTAATCCTTATATTATGGGCTACATTTGAAGACCAAGAAACCTTGTATTGGTAGAAACGAGAATTAGGGGCTGATAGGGGCCCTATTTTGAAGTGTTCTAGAATGGAGAAGGGGTGTTTGATGAAATCTTTGATTGTGATTTTTGGTGTTGGGGTTTTGTAGTGTAAGTTGAATTTTTGGTGGAATTCTCTTGTGGAATCATATCTTTAAAATCTTAGTAGTGGTGATCCTGGATTGGTTACATGATGTCTACGGGCTGAGATTGTTGAGACAAGTTGATATTATTGAGTGGGTTAGGTTTGATTTTAAGCTGTAAAAGATTAGATTGAAGCTATGAATTCACTATCCCTTGTTTCAATTTTAAGGATCCATTTTATCCTCAAGATTTCTTTCTATGTAGATTGATTATTTTATATGATTACCTATATAAACAATGTAATGTTTTAAAATGATATAAATGAGAGTGACAATAAAGTAATTGCATTGTATTCTATTGGTAAGTCAAACTTAGTAAGGGTGTGTTGATAAGTGGCTTTATTTGGACTGTTTTTGGGTCACAGATAGACGAGCCTAAATAAATTATTATTTTGTGGCGTTGTGTCCTAACTTGGAAAATTAATGTTTAGGAAGATAAAACATTTTTAGAGTCTGAGTTTAATTGGATGTTTTAAAATTTAATATTACCCTTTCCTCCGGAAGAAGGAGTTATGGCCTTTACAGAAAATAGTCATTCTGGACCTTTGTGGGAAAACCTGTAAAACCCCAAGGGGTTTTTTGTTCAAAAGTGTAGAGTTTTTAAAAGAAAATATATCAGTAGAATACATAATATATGAAGAACGTTTATCTAGTTGTCTCACCTTTATTGCTATCCATAGATTGGGATTTATGTAGCCGACACAAGTACCTTTCGTGGAGGTTAAAATTTGGAAATTTTCTGTTTTGGAAGTATCTTGGTAAATCAGTCAATTCACATGGTTTTAGCTCTCTTAGGTAAGTGAAGCCCTACATTTTGTGAAAACTAGATCTCAAAATTTCTTCCAGAGGTGAAAGCTTGTATAGTTACCATTTTACGGATAGAGCTCAAGTTTCGGGAGATCGGGGTAAATTTCAGAATTTGAAATTTTACGTATATACTTGAAATTTAAAACATATAGTTTAACTTAGTTAAAATGGGAATTAAAAGGTAATTTTTAATATGTGACTTAACCAATATAAGGTCAAGTTGTACTTGGGTTTTGGGTAAAAAATTTACTTTGAAAGCGTTAGTGCAATGCCATGCTCCTATTGGTCACACACCTCATGATCGCTTAATTACTTTTACGTATCGATTTATACTTTATCGTTCTAAGACGCACCTATCTTTTTAGGGTGGTACATAGCTGCTTTTTGCTTGTTCCCTCGATCATCGTTTACTTCGGAACTTTATTCCTTTGTGAGTTCATAGCCCCCTTTTTCGACATATACTAGTGTTATAAATTCCTACGTTGTGAGATTACATGATTGCTTTACCTTTGGACACAAGTACTTTCAAAATTGTATGCTATCCAACTGATTGCTTTGAAAATTTTGCCGTAAGTTTTACCTCAATGCCCATTAACTCCTTTATTCTATCATGAACCTTTACATATATCTAGAGTAGTAAGCGCGATGGTGGTAGATCTTTGGGACTAGACAATCCCCACCTTACTTTTGGGACACCATTGACATGGTCATTAACATTTTGAAAATTCTAGAATGTTTTGGCATAGCATTCTATATACTTAATGGGCAGACGTTAAAGGTTTTCGGTGTCATGATCTGTAGTGCAAATAATACATATTTCTTTAGACTATGTGTGAATTGTTCTCCTTGTCTACACTACTGAAATCCTTGTGGTCCATTGCTTTATTTATTGTTTAAACCTATGAATTCACTCAACAAATTTTGTTGACTTTTAGCATGTTTTAATCTCAGTCCAAGAGGTGTGAGATACTCTTGATGGGGAGCCGGAAGGATATCAAGAAGAAAGGATTCTGTGTTTTTTCTTAAATTCGATGCTAACTTTTAAACTTGTTCTCTAAATTGCCAATTCGTGCACTGCGAATTAGGGTAACACACGGACGAAACTCAAAATCTTTAAAATACAAAAAGAGACCTTTTTGATTTTTTTTCCCAAAATTTCTTGTACAACTAGTATTCTTAAACCTATAGGTACCTTAAAAATGACAACTTTATGGTTTTTAAGCATAAAATTTTAAAATCAAGATTTGTACTTTATAAGGTTTTTTGAAAACAAAAGATGAACAAAAATGAGATTTTCTTTGATACAAAGCAAATACATGTATATCCAAAGATACTAGATCAACTTTACCTAGGTAAATGATCTTTTAGTGTACAACTAAGCTTCGAAAAACAAAAGAAAAGAAGAAAAGACGTACGAAAAAAATGAACCAAAAGAACTAAATAAACACAAAAAACTAAGCAAATCACTCCATGGCTCTTAATACCAATTGTAGAATACAAGTAATCTTTGATCTATGAACCAAGAACTAGAGAGAGAAAGTGGGAGGAAGGATGCATTTTTCTAGTGAGAGAAAGTAAAGAACATGAAATGCATTAAGTGAAAAATGAGACATACAACTAACCAACCACCTCTCCAAAGCATGGAGAGGTGTATTTATACCCTAATAAGGCCGGCCATGGATGGGCTTACAAGGGATTTTCCTAACTTGGCCTATTAAGGTTTCAAAAATAACTAAACGAGCTAACGACTATTATCTATAGAGTGATCGACACTTTCCTAGGAATGTCGTATTCCTAACACGGCGTATCCGTGCCTGCACTCACCAAAGACCACAAAGGAAACAAGCTCAATACGCCATATCTAGAGAAGACCAATACGCCGTATTGGATATATAGCATGTGAATATTCTGGAAGATATCAAACGTGGTCCCTACTCCAAGAAACTCCAATACGCCGTATCCAACCCATTGGATACGCCGTATCGAACCGACTTCCAGACAGTATAAATAGAAAACTCAAAAACGAGTTTTAAGTGTGCTAAATCATATTCTCGATACCTAAACCATAAAAGTTGATTTTTAGAGGAGAAAAAGAGCAGAAGAGGTCTTGCAACGCATTCCAATCCATAGAAGACAACGTGTAATTTCTTATACTTTTGTAATCGTTTAGTTTTTGGTATCATTCGTTAACTCGGTTAGTTTACCTTGGCTAAAACAATTACTCTTGTATTAATTATGATGTTTGAAGGCTAATACCTTCTGGTATTAGCCATTATTATGAAGTTCTGAATGTTTGGTTTTGTTTATATCTCGATTGCTTAATTTATCGTTGCACGCTTGTTTATGTTTATCAATTAATACTTGTTTACGTGCTTTTGTATGCGACCTATCATTCAACTGGATCTAGTGATATGGACCAAGTAATCTAGATGCTGGGATAGCTCTCCATATAGTGATTTATACATCTAGAATCATAGGATCACAAGTATTGTCCTTCTAAAATCGTGCTAAGGATACGCTTCTGGCTTAACTAGTTAACGGAAATTGCCTTTGGTTTATTGAACATGTTGACTAGTAGGTGAATCTAGATAATTCAACAAATAATGTTTTGATTCCATTGGATAGTTGGACAAGTAGACTACTAGTGTATAAATTACCATTAAGTAGTAAGTGGGTAAAGTCTCTATGAGCTAGGGTTTAACAAGATCACCATTGCTTTAATCCCTAAGATAGATTATAATTAAGTAATAAGGATGCTTTATGTGGATGCTTTAATTGTGACAGAATTAATGTGTCTAGGTCTTAGGATGAAGTCCCGCCTAAGTCTAAGAATGATATGCCTCTTTGAGATAAGTAATCATTGCACTGAATAAACAAACCAACTTCTAATCGGATTAATGATGGCTAATACAATTTTCTATCATAAGGCTCGACCGCTCTTTTATCTTCTGTTAATTTGCTTGCGTGGGTTAAAGTGTCTTGAATTGATTGTAGTCACCAACCAAACCCGTGCCAGTCTCTCAGGCTGAAACACCCCTTTTACCTGTTAAAATTAGGATTAGGACTAACATAGGTTTAGCATAGATTAGAACTAACTTAGATTAGATATTGCAGTGAAGCAAAGAGAAGATTGGATATTTATCATCAGGATAAATAGTAGCTGAGATAATTAAGGAATTATGTTACACAGATGACAGTACAACTAACACCACCAATGGATACAGAAAGGCCTTTGTCTCAGGATTAGGTGGTGATGATGTTTATGTTCACTCTAACAGATCAATGATTAGATCATTGATGTATCTTACATCATCTAGACCAGACATTATGTTTGCAGTATATGCATGTGTCAGATTCTAAGTTACACCTAAAGTTTCATACTCACATACTGTGAAAAGGATTTTTAGGTATCTAAAAGGTCAACCTAAACTGGGCCTTGGCATCTGATAGTGACTATTTGGAGCAGGCAAATATTAGTGAAATCAAACACAAGAGGTTGTCAGTTCCTAGGGTGCAGATTGATATCATGGCAGTGCAAGAAGCAAACTGTGGTTGCCACCTCCTCTACTGAAGCTGAATATGTGGCTGCTGCTAGTTGTTGTAGACAAGTACTCTGGATTCAGAATCAAATGCTGGATTATGGGTATAATTTTTATGGCACACATATTAATAATGCCAATACAGCACTATATGTATGTTAAGAACCTGTTTTCACATACAGAAAACAAAACGCATTAGATTAATATATCATTTTATAAGAGACTGCTATGATAAAAAGTTAATTCAAGTGGTTAAAATACACACATATCATAATTTTACAGACTTACTTACAAAAGCTTTAGATGTGGGAAGGTTTCAATACTTGGTTGCAAGTATTGGAATGCTAAATCCTTAGAATTTTAATCTCTTTGTATCTTTGTAATGTTTGTACATGATATACTGTTCGTTTTTATCAATATATTACTGCAAAGTATAAATTAGTGACTGCCAGTTATACTTAAGATGCTAGAGTTAAAACTGTTTGTCATAATTAATACTGTTAAACAAGAAAATACTTTGGATTGTTTATTCTTGGTTTTGGACTAATACTTACAGGCTAGGCATATTGAGTATCTGGTATTGAATTGAGGGGATGCTAATAATGTCAACATGCAGTCAAGAATAAATGGAAGGACATGTAACATCAAACAAAGGTGTGTGATGTGTCAAACACCTAAGCAAATCAAAAGAAGTCGAGACACAAAGATACCTCACTCTAGTGGCCCCCCTGAAAAGGTTGGTGATGAGGCTGTCCATAAGGAGTTGCGTGACAGAATGGAAAGGGCTGCCACTACTGCTTCTAGCTTAGAAGCAGAGCAGGATAGTGGTAACATTAATAGGACCCAATCCATGGCAACACTTAATGAGCCAGTCCATAGGGAACTGGTCCGGTATGGGCTCAGGGCTAAGGATAACCATATTGGGGGGTGTAGATGCTCAAACTAGGTTTGAGACTACATCTAAATAGTCCAATGATCCACCTCTCTCAAGAGTTAACACACTTAGAAGTGGGGAGGACAGTATGAAACTAATGGAATTGATGGAAAATTGTACAAAACTATCTAAACTAAGGAGAAAAAGAAAAGAGAGATATAGTGAGCTAAAAAACAGAAAGAGAGTTGTGTGATATAAAAACAGAAAAAGTGAATTTGTGAGAAAAAGAAATGAGAGATATAGTGAGTTGAAAAACATAAAGAGAGGTTTGTGTGCTAGATTTTATGGGTGCAATGCTTGTGTAACAAAATTGAAGTAGATACTGCTAGTAAAAACTTTAACACTGCCAGGTAATTAAGTTATTAACTTGCCAGGACATATCTTAATACTGCTGGGTAAAGTTAATATGACTGGGCTTAAAGTTAGTACTGCTAGGCTAAAACTAGTACTGGTGGGTGACCGTTAGTACTGTTTGAGGCATAACAGAATTGATAAACTTGGTATAACATGGTCTTAAAAAATGACAAACTCGACACGAACAACAAACTCGGTAGGATTCCGACTTGATAAACTTGGTATAACATGGTCTTAAAAAGATTAAACTGGATGATAAGAGTTTAAAAACGGCTAAGACAATTGAGATTGTTGAAACACTTGACTGTAAATTCATTTTTGACAAGTTTGATTTAAAATGATCAAACTCGGAAGAGTCAAACTTGGTAGTTAACGATTGAAATGTCAAACTCAGTAGTTAAATTTGAAAAAGTCAAAATTTAATTTCAAAAGTGTTGAATTTGTTGCTACGTGCATAAGATATTTGGGGAAAGGCTTATGAGACTTAGTGTGTGTTAATGATAATTGTCTGAATATATTGTTTAAAGCTCAAATGTCTGTATCACGATCAGTTTCTCATGTGGAGTTGAATATCAATCGTTTGTGAAAAAGTACCGCAAACATTAAAAACAATTTGACAAGATTTGATTAATTTTATACTGTGTGTCAAATAGGTCTATTCTGAATTGTTTAAGTGGTCTAAGTCATGTTCGGTTTCAATCGTTTTCTGCATTGAACAGAATGAGGAGTGAATGACTTAGTGACCAGTCAGTTGTTGAATAGATGTGTTTGTTTACATAGTATAAGATTGAAACAAACAAGAATTTCACAATAACTAGAGTCTTGTAGAATCTAAGTAATCTTTAACCACACCAATAAGTATGAAGAAATCTGGAGAGAGAAAGAGAGTGGGAGGTTGATTCTAGTGAGAGAGTGAAAGAGAATAAATGTATTACTATGTGAAAATAATGAAACAACCAACACCATTTCCATAGCATGGAAATGACTTATATACCTACTATGCTAGGCCGGCTATAGGCTTTGTCCATGGGCTTTTCCTAAGCTAGCCTATCTAGTTTCCAAATATTACTTAATAAGCTATCTGACGATATTAATGGAAGTGACCGATACTTTCGTATTCCTAACAATCTTCCCATAAGGGAGGTCACTCCATTTTATAAAAACTTAAACCTAGCATACTATGCTTTGACTTCAGTCTTGTGCTCGCAGATTTGTTTTCTTGACTTCATCTTGTGAATATGACACATTGAGCTTTGACTTTAGGCTTGAGCTTGTTTTGATAGGCTTGACTTGTATGTGAGAACTATAACATTCTTTGAGAGTCAGTAACCAACATAATCTCTATCCATCATTTTGTGACTTATCGGCCGCTATAGCACTTGTGACCTTTGGACCGACATGCTCATACTATTGTTGTTTCTTGGTCTTGAAAGCTTGAATAAGACATTTTTCTTGAAATTCTATAACTATAACACTTCGTCACTTCAAGAAAGACGTTCGGTATCAAAGTGACAGAAACTTCTTTGAAATTCTTTGACTTTAATACTTCACACACAAAGAAGACCGTTGATAGAAATAATGCCTAAAAAAATTATTAATATTTTTCACATCATTACGTTTTGATAATCACAAAATATAAAAACGTTCAATGTAAAAATTAAACGTAAACAAGTAATTAGTAGTAAATTTTCATTTTGAAAATTATATCACTTAAAGGTATGAATAAATAAATGCTTAATGCATTTTATGATCAAAGAAATTTTATTCAAACCTACACCTTTTATAAAATGTTGTAAACATTTTTATAAACATTACAAAACATTTTCTACAATTAAAAGAAATGCTTTATTCAAAATAAACATTTTGAATTTCAAAATTTCAGACCTAAAACGGCTAGAAAAGTTCCAAAAAATCCCCCCCTACACAAAAGACAAAGTGGGGAGCCCCTAGTCTAGGGCGACCCCCTTAAATACACGAGCGACCCCCTTAATTTTAAGGGGACCGCCCACCTATTTAAGGGGACTGCCCAAAGATTGACGCTCCTCCAGTTTGTCCTATAAATACTAGACTTTTCCTCACTATTTTCTCACCTTTTGCACTTGTTCTTTCTGATCTAAAATAACCCACACATCTCATTAAAATCCTTTGATCATCTTATCATAAAGCTTTGTTTCCAAGTAATCCAAGCTTAATTCCTCAAGTGCAAGAGAAGAATACTTCCATCATCAAGTGAAGAAGTATTACAACTCAAGTGTGTATTGCAATCTTGTTGCATCCATATCACAATTTGTAAATCATTTGTAAATTTTGTAAAGTTGTGTAGTAGATAAATCTTTGTGATTGTTGTAAGTATAGTTGAATCTAGTGATTCATCCAAGTTATGATAGTTAGGCGTGAAAGTAAAAGTGAAGTAGTAAAGTAGTGGTGTGAAGAAAACTAAGGTGTGAAGAAGTTGTGTAGTTGTGTTGTGAAGTCGTGAAAGTAGTGAAGAAGTTGTGAAGTCGTGATAGATTGGTTCTAGCTAAGATTACAACTCGCATCTGCTTAGGTCGAAATGATATAAGGCGAAAGTTGTGTATCGGTTTTTCTCCTCTATAAGGAGTTTTGTTTGACATAGTTAAGAAAACTCCTCGAGTTTGGTGCTCCGAGGAGTGATTAGGACAAAGGTGTTTCGTTACCAAACCAACTATAAATTCACGCGTTGTGGTTTTATTGTCATACTCATATCTCTGTCCTTACCTTAGTTGCTCAACCTATCCTATTAATTGTTAGATAAGACAAGATAGTTTTATATATTGTGCAAGTGTTGAATTCACATAAAGTCGAATCTAAGTTTTTATTAACAAACATAAACATTAAATTAAAAAGCGGTAAACTATTCAACCCCCCTTCTAGTTTTCCACAATTGGTATCAGAGCTACGTCAAACAAGATTTTTAAAATAAATTATATTTTAAAACTTGAATCGATCTATGGAATCGGAAAAATATTTAGAAGGGCAATCTATGCAAAGACCACCACTATTTGAAAGTGATGGATTTATTTATTGGAAAAATAGATTCGAAACTTATGTGAAGTCAAAAGATCTAGATCTTTGGCATGTTATTACCGATGGTGATTTTCCTCCTATTCAAAATAATCCCGAAACTAAAAAGGATGAAGTTGTACCTTTTCATAAACAAAACGATGATCTTAAAAAGAAACTTACAAAAAATAATGAAGCTAAAATGGTAATTTATAATGCTTTGCCACGTAAAGAATACGAAAGAATTTTTATGTGTCAAACCGCAAAAGAAATTTGGGATACTTTATTAATCACTCATCAAGGTAATAATCAAGTCAAAGCTAACAAAATAGATCTTCTTGTTCAACAATATGAACAATTTATGATTCCGAAAGAGGAGTCAATAGATAATGCATTTGCTAAATTTAACACTATTATTAACTGAAGCGAAAACACTTGATAAGGTTTTTCTAGAAAGAATTGTGTTAGAAAATTCTAGTGAATTACATGTCCAAAATGGTGCGTGAAAGTCCAGCATGAAGAATCAAAGAATCTAACAACCTTACCTCTTGACGAACTAATTGGAAACTTGAAAGTTTATGAAGAAGTAATAAAGAAAGATTTCGAAACGGTCAAAGGCAAGAAAGAACAAAGTAGATCTCTTGCATTAAAGGTGAAAAAGGAAGTAAGTGATGAAGATAGCTCAAGCTCCGATAGTGAAGACGAAGAGTATGCTATGGCCGTAAAGGAATTCAAGAAATTCTTCAAGAGACGAGGAAGATTTGTAAGACAACCACGAGGCGATAGAAAAACATTCCAAAGAAGTAGAAATGATGGTTATGGTAAAAGTGAAAGAAAATGTTTTAGATGTGGTGATCCAAATCACCTCATTGGAGAATGTTCAAAGCCGCCAAATAACAATGATTAAAGAGCATTTATTAGAGGATCTTGGAGTGATAGCGACGAAGATGAAGAGGAGAAGACAAAGGACAAAAAGTGCCTTATGGCTAAAGCTTCTAATGAGGTACTTTCCGAAACCGAATACTTTAGTGATAACCAATCATCATTAGACAAAAATGACTTAGATAATGAATATAGTAGACTATGCAAAATAGGACTAAAAGTCATGGCTAAAAATAAAACTCTAAAACAAGCTAAAATATAATTAGAGAATGAAGTTCTAGAATTAAAAGATAAATTATCTAGGTTAGAAAAAGGTAAGGAAGTAAATGAAGAATGCAAATTATGTCAAGACCTTAAGTTTGAAAATGAGAAGCTTAGAAAAGAAATATCTAGGCTAAATCAATTTAATGATAGTAGTCACTCACTTAAGAAAATAATAAGTTCTCAAAAACCTTCCAGAGATAAATCCGGTTTAGGATTTAATTTTACCAAAGGGTCACCTAGCGAAACCAAACAAGTAAATTTTGTAAGAGCTCAAGAAGTCGAGTCGAAAGAAAAATTGATAGAATCAAACCCAAACTCAAAACCAAAATTTATACTTATAAACAATACTAAAATTCCTATTGCAAGTGATGATGAGGTAAAACGTTTTTACAAACCTTCCTTAAAACCCAGAGTCGGATTTACTAAACCCACAATGAGGTCTAAAACACCTCCTCCGAGAAGAAAAGAAAACTTTCATCCTCGTTCCAAAACACCTCAACCTAGGAGAGACCAAGGTAGACCAAATTACTCTAACACTAATCACACAATGTGGAATCATCCACACCAACCAAGCTTTACTCAATGTGGAAGATGTTCACCATGCATGTGTTCGAATCAAATGCAAAACATGTTCGGAAACAATAACTTCAAACCCATGAAACGATGGGGACCAAATGGCTAAATCATCATATCTTCTGAGGTTAATTATCTATAAGCATCCTTTAGCTTTCGTCAAACAAATTGAAGAACTCATATAGGATTTACCATAATTCACATACCTTAAAGCTTCTACTTAAGATATTTAAAGTAATTTTCCTGAAGGCTAAGGTACGTCTTACTCTCCAATTACGTAAATTATAGATTGATATATGATATACTTAGTACAAGTGATAGATAGGAAATATGGTAGTCTCTAGAAATGCCATTTGTTGGCTTTCTAGTTTTTAAAAGAATTTATTCATTAGGAACCATTCTTTCACATGGATTATCTATGAACCACTATAAAATGGAAATCCTCTATGGCCACGAACTCACGCAGACGAAGAAAAATGAGTTTGTGGATAATAATTAACATAGAAGTATGATTAGTTTTGCATCGAAAAAGTCTTAAACCACTATGGATGAAACAAACTCCTTTCCACCTCGACGCTCGCCTCAACTACGTCTATCAACATCGCCTTGTTGAAGTCTTTACTCCATTCCAATCTCTCATCCTCCACAATATTCACTCATCCCCTAGAAAACGTTATTGGTAATCTAAATCAAAGAACTCTTAGGTCGCAAGCTCAAGACAAAAGCAACTTCTTTTGCTTTATTTCAACAATAGAACCTAAAAATATAAATGAAGCATCAAAAGATGAAAATTGGGTAATGGCCATTCAAGGGGAACTAAACCAATTTAAAACAAATGATGTTTAGGAATTAGTCCCAAATCCCATGGATATGACCATTATAGCAACAAAATAGGTATATAGAAATAAACTCGATGAAAATAGGATCATAACTAGAAACAAAGCTAGGTTGGTAGCCCAAGGTTATAATCAACAAGAAGAAATTGATTATGATGAAACATATGCACCCGTAGCTATACTAGAGTCCATAAGAATACTTTTAGCTTATGCTTGCGCACTAGACTTTAAGTTATACCAAATGGATGTGAAGAGTGCATTCCTTAACGGTTTTATCAATGAGGAGGTTTACGTGGCACAACCTCCGGGATTCATTGACTTCGCAAAACCTAATTATGTCTATAAACTTAAGAAAGCTCTTTATGGTCTAAAACAAGCCCCAAAAGCTTGGTACGATCGACTAAAAGCCTTTCTTATTAAACATAATTATTCCATGGGAATGGTAGATAACACTCTCTTCACTAAAAAGAAAGACTCCAACATCATTATTGTCCAAATATATGTTGATGACATTATATTCGGATCAACTTGTCAAGAAATGTGTGATGACTTTGCCAAGATCATGCATGATGAGTTTGAAATGAGTATGATGGGGGAACTAAA
>BQNB010040556.1:0-47323 GCA_026074375.1 Tanacetum coccineum
GAGCCTGTAGAAAAATATGATTTGAAACATACACAACTTATTTATTGAATCTTAATCCAATAAAACTGATCTCAGAATAATAAGAAAAAACAACACGTTCACCACAGCTAAATATGGTGTCAACTTATTATAGAAATCGATACTAGCTAGTTCTATTACAATGGACTCAATCAGTCACAAGATCAACATGATCTAAAAAGAGAGACAGAGTATATAAAGCTATTTCGTATTATTCAATCTTTAACTATATATGAATAATGTCTCTATATATACCGATATAACGTCTCTAAGATAGCACTTATGTTTACTTCCTTTCCCTGACGTTAAATTTATTTTTATATGAAGTTGTTTGCGTATCATTGGTTATTTCTGTTCGAATTTAAATTTTCTCGTCATCTGTAATGTTGTAATAACATGAAATATGTAAGAGCAAGAAATATAATACGTCAAAAAATATAATTAGGTTTTGATGCTGCCATAAGACACATGTATTTTAGAGAGCTCTCGTGTCTTGGCTTCAAGTCATGGTAAAAAAGTGCTATCACATCACCTTAATCTTTCACGACGCCACACTATCACATGACACCAAAAACAGGCTTCTTCCTTGGCACCACAAAATGTGGTGCCGTGGGGAATTTTTTTTCGTTTATATAAAATAAGAAATACACTATTTAACTAAAATAGATTTCATTAAAATTAAAAGACATTACGTTAAAAAAATTACATAAAATTAAAAAAAATACGTAAACTAAAAATAAGACGTAAACATAAAAACACATAAATTAAACTAGTTTTGGGGTTGATATAAAGCCCAGATTCGGGCTTTTTGAGCATTGATGATAGACGCGTCAACCGGATCCATCTCGCGTGTGTCCATTTGTAGAACTTTCAAGTCCTCGGCAACCTTTTGAGAATTGAATAACTCAACTCTCGCCGTCGTCTCGCGGTCCAAACGCTCCATTTTTTCGTTCCGGTCTAACTCGTATTGTTGTTGCAACATTTCTTGAAACATTGTCGGGTTTGAACTAGAAGAGGCGGTCGAGTTTGAAGATAATTGACTTTTAGCTATTCTTTGTTTGTCGGGTGGACACTGATGATATCACAAATCAAGACCTAGATGAGTTTCTAAGAAAGAACTAGAGAGAGAAAGGATGGTTGACACTTGTAGAGAGAGAAAGAGAGAATAACATAAAATGAGAGTTCTTACAAATGACCAACACCCTCTTCATGGGTTGGAGAGGGATTATATAGTACCTTACTATGGCCGGCCATGGGCGTAAGTGCCATGGGCTTGACCCGGTTAGCTTTCTCGTAACCAAACGCTTAACTACGATATACTATATTGGAAGTGACCGACTTTTTTCTAGATTCCTAACAATCCCCCCCTAAGGGAGGTCACTCCAAGTTACAAAAAATCTTAAGCCTAGCATTCTAAGAATGTCTTCGTTTTTGCTCATAGTCTTTAATCTTTAATCTTTATCTTGTATTAATATGTAGTGAGCTTGATCTTGAGATTGCTCCTACTTGCATAATAAACTGTGATCTTGAGCTTCTTTTAAATCATCAGCCAAACATCATCTCTTTGCGTTATCTTGTAATCTTTTGCCTCCTTGTGATCTTGTGACCTTCTGACCGACATGCTCATACCTTTATTTATCTTAAAAATTATTGGATTATCTCCCTTGGATTGCTTCATCTTGAACACATAATGACTTCAAGGAAGATCTTTTGAGCATCAGAGTAGCGGAAGACTTGAGTAACATGTACTTGAGCTTTCATCATATCTTTATATTTGCCGATCGATTATAAGCACGCGGTTATGAACTTGATTCTATTGGAACGAGGTATATCCATCTCCATCTTTACATGAACCTGTAATAAAACAGTTAGCAATAAAGCTTGTGGACGAATATGGCTTTGTCATTCGCCCAGGTTTGGTTGGATTAACCTTCGGTTCCATGAGGACCGACCTGTGATCAGGTAGATTCAAATTAAGAAGAATCTCCTTGACAGGATTTCCAGTATAAGTATAGGATCTTCTGATGTGTGAACATCAGAACTACCTTACTTGCTTATTATCTTTATTAGAACGTCTTAAAGCAGACAACAAGATAAGAGTGAATCGGTTAGTTACTATCTTATCGATTAAGTCGTCAATTCATAATTTGGACCGAATCAATATCCAGTGTCACAAGTTTAATCCATATAGGATCTCACAAGTCACCGACCGCAGAGCTTGTTTGATGTTATCTTTGAAAGGATTTCCATCGTCATTGTGGATACTTAAGTATCACTATGATGTTCTGGCAAGATCACGAGGATAATGCGTAGGACTCTTGATATTTTACTTGTTTTCACAGTGTGTGAAGAACAAGTAAATGGTAGATAGTGTCCTAGTGAGATTTATGGATGATCTCTTATGGCTCTAGACTCAATAGTGCACTTTTATTTTCGTAATCGGAGGCTGGAGTTGACTGCCACCTTTTCAATACCAACTAACTCGGAGTGAGAAAGTCAATAGATAACGTATTTAGTCTCTGTGAGAATTGAAATAGAAATCTTTTAAGAGATTCTGAGTGGCTAGGGATGGTTGTGCATTGCATCACTGGGTTCATGATGTCTACCTTCAATACATGACAACAACTTAGTGTTTCTGATAGCATATTATTGACTCGATTTCTGCCTAAGTTTAAGAAGGGCTTCTTTCTTTTCACCCTTTATCTTTACATTTCTTTTTTATTCTTCAACCCCTTCAATGCTTACCAAGACTTCATCACTAACACCTTGCTTGTTTGTTCTAGTGTTAGCTCTGTCTTAGTCCACATTATTCCCCATTCTCACTTTTACTCCTTTTGTATCATACGTAAGGACTTCTATACTATCTAATGAAATGTCACTGGGTAGGTCTCTCTGGTTCTGGATGGATCATGGAACAAATACCTAATCTTAACCACCTTATAACTCCATAAAATTAAATACATGGTCAGTCTTTTTGGGTATCTCCATTCTTGCCATTAAAACCATTTTAAAAAAACTGATCAACGTACTTGTGATATAAATCAAATCTTTTGTACCTTGATGTTTTCATCTTTTGAAAATGCCCCCCCCCTGCATATGTGCATCGATTATCGAAAGCTTTTTGCACATACAAGGGAGAAGCTAGCACCTAAGTCCTTTCAGATCACGTTTATTAGTTGCATAGTTTTTAATCATATTTTCTCCCCTTATCCAAAATGTCAAAATCTTTTGATATTTAGGATATCAATTGATTAGGACTGTGCGGGGGAGAGATATTACTAATTAGCAAGCTTATTCGGAACATTTTAATGCTCCCCCTCAATTGATGAGGGAAGGATATAGTGTTAAGTACATATTTTGAAAGATTTTGAATTTAATGAAAAATTCATGAAAAATTATACTTAACACATATATACTTATTTATGTACACTACATATTTATATATTATACAAGAAAAGATATGAGACTGGACCTGACATGTTTAAATCAAGTATGACCTAGTCATACTGTACTTTGCAGCAGTCGTTTGTCCGTCTCTGTTTTTCTGCCACCAACTAACACTTCTAAACTCCTCAGAATTCTTCGCTTGAGTAGCAGATCATCAATCTTGTTCACCATGATGCCTGTGCGTCTCTTATGCTTTTCTATCCATTCCCTCAAAGGAATGGCTTTGTTGTACCCAAACTTGAAGTTCAGTAGCCTTTCACGAAGAATTTTACGAACTGATTGGAGAGTCCGGTCACAAAACTTGTGGATCTCATCAAGACGCATCAGCCTTTTCTTCTTGCTCTTGTCTTCAAAAATGATCCCCGGTAGGTCATAGTTTGGAGTGTATGGTTCTTTAACTAAGATATGCTGATATGAACGTTGAGGCTTGGTTAAGTTGAGCTTTCTTTAGTAACTTTCAACACCTAGCTGCACGTCTTCAACCCTGTTCTTTACAATGATTCCTCGGGTGAACATTTTGAGAGCAGTGACGAAGTCCACAATCACATCACCGTTTAAGTTAAAGATCTTGTTTTGAGCAATCAGCAGCAGCATGTCTTCAATGTCATTTAGGTGTAAGTCTGGAAAGTCGCCTTCTTTGAACTTGTACATTTTTTGATCAGCTCGCCTTACAACTATTTCCTTTAAGTAGCCATACCCATATCTCTTTTCCACCTTAACACTGACAACACTCGAAATTGTCATAGTTAAGAGGACTTTATGTTTGGACACTTTGTTGATCATGGCTTTGTAAAACTGTAAAACCCAAAAATTTGAATTTCATTTCATATTGGTAATTTTGAATATAACCTAAAGTTTATTAATAAACATTTGAAATTAAAACCTTAGGTTATAATTTTGGGAAATTATAGAGATATAACATAAGGTATTTTTAAAAATATATATATAATATATATATGAACATATATGGCCGGCCATTTTAAAAAAAACATATAAAAAAATAAATAAATAATATATCTTGTAATTTGATTATTTTGTATATTTACTTTCCTTTGTTAAAAGAACCTATTTTAAGGGATAAGCATTAAAAGGTTTTAGTAAGTATTTTTGTGCAATCTTAAAAATGGAAAAAAAATTATTTTGTTCCCCTTCCTTATCTCTTAAATCCGGCCCCCTATAGGTGATTATACACAAAATCTTTTATTTTTGTAATGAAACTTATTTAGGAAAAGAGTGTAAAGGGATTAAGATAAACATGTGTAATCTTTTTAAAGTTATAAAAGATTTTGTCCCCCCTTCTCTCCATCCTTATAAATTCGGCCCCCTCTCTCCCATTCTCATCATTCTCTCAAAATTCTTACTCCATAATTTTGTGTACTCTTCCATCAAAGTTTCAAGCAAGAAGAAGGTTTAGGTGTTTTTGAGTAATCTTGGTGTGGTTTGATCTTCAATCTTTGGTGTGTTCTTGGTGTTTGATTTGTACTCCTCTCTCATTCCATAGGCAAGTCTTAATTTGTTTCATTCTTGTGTCACCATGATTACATATAAAACCTAAAAGATTGTAAGAAATAAAGTGTTTATATTCTTGTCAATTTCTCTAGGGTTAATCTAATTTAAAATGGTTTAATTGCATGTTTTGAAACCCTAGATTGCCATTAATGATGTTATTAATAAAAAATGCAAGATTAGAAACCCTATGTTTGGTTTTAATGGGTGTTGATTAGAGTTTTCATAGTTAATAATTATGTGCAGAATTTTAGGTCATGTTCAACGAGGTATATCTTAATGATAAAAATTGGTTTTGACATAATTCTTAAGCCTAAAGTGAAGTTCAATGAATTTAGTTTCTGGAAAATCCGGCCTCATGTAAATTGGAGGTTGGGAAGGTCGATTTTTAGATTTTATAAGATTAAGTGTCGAAACTAGGAATTCAGTCCGAAAAATTCAGTTGTAGTATTTGTTTTTTAATTCTCAAACGATAATGAATTAGTCTTTGCAATTTTCGTGGGATAATCTTCATGATATTATCTCCATCCGTGATTTTTTTCAGAATTTTCTGAGTTGTCTAAGTATGGTAAATACGCGTCAACTTTTCAAAGGTTCTGCCAGGTCAAAATTCAGGTCTGTTTTGGGTAACATGGGTCAAAATGATACTTAAACACGGAAATAAATTAAACCAATGATCATGAGTATATTAGACATATGTAGGAACCTTTGTAATTTTTGAAGATATTTTTATGGGTCTTTTAAGTATGGAAACTTACCTTAAATAAGTAGTCAAAATCTGGAATTTTTGGAAACCTTAATTAAGTCAAGTAAACTTCATTTATGGTAAGATCAAATGTAAAACTACTTAAAAAGGGTATGTAATATATGTAATCATGGATTTGTGTAGATTCGGTGAAGAGGTTTTGATCTTTTGTCTTCGTGTTCGTTCTCTCCGTTGCGTGTTTGTTAAGGTACATATATTCTTGATACATACCTCTCTTTACTATTGTTACGATTTATGGGTTCTTTAGTCCGTTCCGTTATTCGTACAGATATTCCGTCCTTTTACTAAGGACACTTCATTCTCATTTGTTTGGCTACTTGATCTATTTGATATTCGTTTGATATTCCTTTGATTTGCTATCCGTAATCATGACTCGTTTGATGTTGACAATCCGTTTGATTCGATATTCGTTTGTATGAATCTGTTGGTTCTTTTTGGAATATGCTTCTGGATTCGTTTCCATATTTAGATTATTTGAAACTTGTTCACTTATATCTGCGTTTTAATCTTGGCTGAGCTATTTGTATCTAGTCATGGAGGTACCATGACCATGTCATTTATGCACCAATGGCATGACACTATATGTGGTGGTGTGATTAGTCCACGGCGTTTCCATTTGTATGTGCACTTATTATGATTTGATTATATATGTTTGTACACTCGCCATAGTGCTTGTGTATATGGATATGATTTTATTTTGCAGGGAGCGTATGGATGCATTGTAACACCCCTAAATTGGGTCGCAGCGGAATAAGGGTCCGGGGCGTGTTACTTCATAGATCAATAACACAAGATATATATAGAACGACCAAAAAGTCGTTTAAAACCGATACATTGGATTTAACAAAGTATTTGTTACATAAGCCCGAAGCTTCACTTGTTCACTTGTTCAAAATACAAAGATTTCTAGCCCATGATAGATATACAAAATGTAATGCGACAAAATCTTTAATGCATGATATCCAAATCAAAACCACCAATGTAACCCTTGCACCTCGTGCTTATTGACCTCCTCGCTACTCTTTTGAGCCTCATATTCGTTGGCGTTTTGTCTCTTCCAGCCCAACGCAGGTCGAGTCGACTCTGGCAATGAGATCAGGTACATGAACATGTTTGATGCACACGTCAGGTTACTCTTCTTTTCTTTTGAAACAATGTACACGTCTTGATTAAACTATATCACATTTATAATTTTATGGCATCAACCGTAGCGAAAACCCATTAAATGAATGCAGTGCAAATACATCAATGTGTTGATCATGCATAACAGAATGAACTATGCTCAACAATCAAATTTAATAATTTCTATAATAGCATTTTGTTATTGATATACTCAGTAGTTCTCTTTCTAAAACCCAAATTTTTGGTACACATATGTCATTGGCTTTGGTGATTAATTGATCACAAATAAAGAGCTGTCAGAAAATGAAAATATCAAATGGGTCCAAATCATTATATTTAAAAAGTAAGATTATTACAGATATGATATATGGCTGGGTATCATGTTCTATACACATTGCTTTTAAGTAAATCTGACCGACCCATTTGAATGTATATACTTTTTATAAAGGTTACCCTGTTGTGGATGCTACTCAACCTGCTCTACCCTCCCATTTTGCCTCTTTTGAGATAAACTCACGGAACCAACTTTTACTTTGCGATTTGGGTAAACTATTTGTGGAAATGTTTTTTTGCTCAGCTTCTAAAGGGGTGTTTGTTTCGACTTATATTGCCTATAACAATAAAGTTTGGTTTTGAAATGTAATATGATAAAATATACTAAAATCATAAAATTAATGGTACTTTCTTTTATATAGTTTTTTTTGTTTTTATGGGTTTTATGGGAATGTGGGTGTGTTTGTGTAGGACAGACAGTGACGATTGTGGGTCAGCAGCAACAGTTGCTTCATTTGTCGAAGCAGACTCTCAGAGGCAATGATGCGAGAACATTTGAGTTGGTACAGGTAAGAGCTATCTTTTACACCATGACAATACACCTATATAAAATTGAGACAGGCTTAGTATTTTTATATTTTCATAACACTTTTTTTTCCTGAAATTTGTATCTGTTATAGTCGTGACATGCTTATAAATGTAAAACTCAGCTCAAGAAAGCACTTCAAAAAATATAGAATTTGAGAAATGTGATTAGCATTTTCTTCCAAGATCTTTTAGAAAATGTGTGACTGAACAAGTTTCAAATTTTTTCAGATTTATGTGAAAATTTTCTTAGGAAAGAGGGGTATTTCTCACCAGCTAAAAACATTCTTAGTTTTGGTTTTTTGGTTTTTCGTTGTAGCGGTTTGGTATAGTTTGCTTTTTTTCTTTTTACACATGTATTTGCACAATGGGTTTCAAGTTTACACAGAGCTGCACCAATACAGGCTTTTACCGCTATGTGATAGGTTGATACTAGGGGATAATGTATGTATAAAAACACTTGGTGTAAATAGTAGACTTTATCTAGGATTCTTTTTAGTATTTGTAATGTGTTAGTATGCAACAATTTTTATATTAAGTATGATCTCACACCAATAGGACGAGAACACGAGACTAGGAGTTACCACATACCACCACCATACCTGCAGCCTTAACACCTTAACTATTTGTCTCCAGGACACAAATTTACCCATTTTCTACAGATCTGTGTAGATCATTATTCTTTTTTTTTGCTTTTTATGATTTGATTAATTGTAAGAGGTGTGTTTGGATTTGCATCTTGAAACTATTTAGCGAGACTTAAAGTTGCTCCACTAAGTTCATAATGTATTGATAAACATATTCTCAAATGCAGAACTGGAGTTGGAACTGGAAACAAGGCAAAAGGAAGGCCTCGAAAATGGAGTTGGAACTGTCAAACTTACGGGTCTCGATCATCTCGCGTGATTATCCTTAACATGGTATTATTTAGTCATTCAAATGTATGTATACAAACGCTTATGTAGTTAAAAAAAAGTTTACGTTTTCTTTTTTTTGGGTAAAGAAATATTAGAAAAGAAAAGTTTACGTTTTCGATGCCTACTTTCGCTGGCAAACACCCCCCCTCTCACCATCCAGCTGCTATTTGTAGATGAGGCTCTTGAAATCCCTTACAGTTATTGGGATGGAGCAGGACATCGCCAAGTGATGCGGGTATTTTTTATGTTTAATCTTCAGTTCTATATAATTTAATTTAATCGCCAACCATTGTAAGGGTTTTACAACAAAAAATTATAAATCAACAAATGTATATAAGGGGAACACTATAAGCTCTTAAGTTATAAATAATAGAATAGTATACCTATCGACTCCCTTGACCATGCCCGCTGAACCATAACCCCTGAACCATGATTCCTGAACCATAACCCCTAAAACATCAGCAGCTACTGTCAAAATTGACAAGTGACAGTCAATAAACGCAGGGTGTTCGTGTAACAGTTAATACTAACTCTCGGTTAATTAGACATCATAATACAACAAGCCAGTAGTAACATATACTCCTACATAACATGCTAAATTAGTTGGCAAAGTAGTGAGACATATTAGCGTATCACCATACCAATTAATCTTAGTTGGCAATGTTAGTGTGACAATATTAGTGACAGCCAATAAACCGAGAGTTAGTATTCAACTGATGGTCAATCTTTTTGGTAGTACGGGCAAGAAACCATAGCTTCCAACTAAAGGCGTCACGAAATCGTGAAACTTTTTCGAGCTACAACAAACTATGAAATGAGTGATCGATCGATTTATAGTTATTTCAGATTTCTGATCAGTGTATATGGTTCGAAAGACATTAGGCTCATAAATATTTGGTTGGAGGCATTAATTAATTTCACACACGTAACACTAGCATAAAGGCCTATTGGTTATCCAAACATTACTTAATTACATTCTTAAGTTTTTTTTATATTCAGGTTATTTTGTAAGTTAAATACAGTTTGTGTTGAGTTCAAGTTATATACAGGTTATTTTCTATAGGTATGCCTGTGGCTATTTGGCTTGCAAAAGATTCAAGGAAACTTGGGAAATGAAACAATATTGACCATTTAACCCTGATTTTTTCTTGAGGATGTCCATGACAGAGCCTTATTTTACTAAAGGCTTTTGCAATATAATGTGGCAGTAGCGAAAAGTGTGGTCCGAATCTGAAAACTTGAACGACTTCCTAATGGACGGTGGGTACGTAGAGTTGGGTTTACCTGCCGTCATCTTATTTGTCCACTTTGTAAGAACTTTGTTATTATGGATAACATGTGAAAATTTGAATCATTGGAGTTGTATTTTGTAAACTTATAATCTTTTTGGTCACTGGAATTGAATTAGTATTGTGTAGTTTCCAAAATGAATATATTATGGGATGGTTTATGTGTCACTATATGTTCATATGGCTTAATAACGCAATGGCAACCCTTATATGTATAGCATTATAACGGGTCCAAATACAAGGTCTACACAAAAACCACCTCAACGAAAACGGAAAACCTCGCGCTCGCAGCGGAGCGCGGGTTAAAAACCTTGTTAATAAAAATTACAAGATTAGAAACCCTAGGGTTGGTTTTAATGGGTGTTGATTAGAGTTTTCATAGTTAATAATTCTGGGCAGAATTTTAGGTCGTGTTCAACGGAGTATATCTTAATGATAAAAATTGGTTTTGACATAATTCTTGAGCCTAAAGTGAAGTTCAATGAATCTAGTTTCTGGAAAATCCGGCCTCATGTCAATTGGAGGTCGGGAAGGTCGATTTTTAGATTTTATAAGATTAAGTGTCGAATCTGGAATTTCTATTCGAAAAATTCAGTTGTAGTATTTGATTTTTAATTCTCAAACATTAAAGAATTATCCTTGAAATTTTTCGTAGATAATCTTTCATGATATTAGCTACATCATGATTTGTTTCCAGAATAATTTTCTGATGTTTTACGAATTTAGGTTTTTACGTGTCAACTTTTCAAAGGTTCTGCCAGGTCAAAATTCGGGTCTGTTTTGGGTAATAAGGGTCAAAGGGATACTTAAACATGGAAATAAATTAAACTAATGATCATGAGTGTATTAGACATGTGTGGGAACCTCTGTGATTTTTGGTGTAAATTTAGAAGATATTTTTATGGGTCATTTATGTATGGAAACTTACCTTAAATAAGTAGTTAAAATCCAAAAATTTTGAAAAACTTAATTAAGTCAAGTAAACTCTATATTCAGTAAGATCAAGTAATAAACTTATGAAATGAGATAGATAATAATATGTAATCATGGATTTATGTAGATCCGGTGTCGAGGGTGTAATCCTTTGTCTTTATGTTCTTTCTCTCCGTTGCTTGTTGGTTAAGGTACAAATATTCCATCCTTTTAGTAAGGACATCTCATGACTTGATCCTCATTTGTTTCAATTATTTGACTCGTTTGATATTCCGTCTGATTTGCTATCCGTACTCACGACTCATTGATATTCCGTTTGATTTGATATTCGCAATTCACGATTATTTATCTTTGTTGAATATTGTTATGATATTAGATCTGTTATCTTGGTTGAATTATTGGTAACTCGTTCAGTTTACTTAAATCTTTGCCCGAGCTATTTGTAACTAGTCATGGAGGTACCATGACCATGTCATTGATGCACCAATGGCATGACGCTATCTGCGGCGGTGTGATTAGTCCACAGAGTTTGCTTTTATATGTGCACTTATTTTGATTTGATTATATATGTTCGCACACTCGCCATAGTACTTGTGTATATGGATATAACTTTGTTTTGCAGGGAGCGTATGGATGCATCCTAGGTACTTTGTTTTGTTCAGTTCAGGTGAATGGTTGTGTGTGTGCAATACACCCCATATCACATTTGGTACATCAGGGAATGCATACCTGTGTACATTTGATTATGACTATCTGATTATTTGTTTAGGGTCTAAGCATGTGCATGCTTTAGACATTTGTTTGGGGCTCTATGGGCATTCCTTTGATTAACTTCTTATCACGTAATTCATTGTTCTATATATATATATATATATATATATATATATATATATATATATATATATATATATATATATCGTTTGGCATTTGTTTGGCAAGTTCTTGTGATCCGTTTCGTTCATTCCTTCGTTTTATTACCGTTATTATTATTATATCTGTTCACTGAGCGTTAGCTCAGCCGCGTTTTCTTTTCCTGCGGCAGGTACTAAGCGGGAAGCTGGGATATGAGTGTTTAGAGTAGGTGCTTTTAGAGGACCCACCTTTAGAAGAACCCTTTTGGATTTATGTTTTAAGACCCTTTCGTTTGAAGATTTCTTCTATTTAGACTTTGTTGGAATTTAATACTTTTGGAGGTCATTTTGTTTCATAACTTGGTATTTTAAATTAATAAAGTCTTCCGCTTGCGTTTATATGTTCTGATATGACACCATAACGTAACTCTCGGTCTCTTTATTAGATCGGGGTGTTACAATTATGGTATTAGAGCCATTTCGACCTATAAAACCTAGGTTATGACCTATGAGAATTGGGTAGACATTAGGTTCCTTTCGTATTTTGATATTATCGCTTCCTTTCGTACTTTGATCTTAACTCTGAATCGTCTTCGCTGTTTCGTTCGTTGATTACCTGCTGCTAAGAGGCGAGAATTTTCTTCGACCAAGGATGAGGCAGCTAACTCTTCAGGTACCGTTTCGGGAACTCTCTTTTTGAACGGTCGTGCTGTTTTTGTCTTATTTAATACGGGTACAACACATTTTTGCGGTTTATGTTTCATTTATTAAACACATTAGCATCTTCCCTACGCTACTTAATTATACCTTACCGATATCTACGCCTATGAATAGTCTGACCACGAAAATCCGAACTGTCTGCTTCGTTTTGATGATAAGATTCGTTTTGCTAATTTGCTTCCCTTAGAACTAAGTTATTTCGATTTTATTCTTAGTATGAATTGGTTGGCTGAACATCACGCCCTTATCGTTTGTCATACCAACTGTGTCATCCTTGATAATCTGAATAGCCCTGAATTCATTTACCTATTTCATATGCAAAAGTTTTCGTATAAAACCTAAAAGATTGTAAGAAATAGAGTGTTTATATTCTTGTCAATTTCTCTAGGGTTAATCTAATTTAAAATGGTTTAATTACATGTTTTGAAACCCTAGAATGTTATTAATGATGTTATTAATAAAAATTACAAGATTAGAAACCCTAGGGTTGGTTTTAATTGGTGTTGATTAGAGTTTTCATGGTTAATAATTCTTGGCAGAATTTTAGGTCGTGTTCAACGGAGTATATCTTAAAGATAAACATTGGTTTTGACATAATTCTTGAGCCTAAAGTGAAGTTTAATGAATCTAGTTTCTGGAAAATCCAGGCTCATGTCAATTGGAGGTCGGGAAGGTCGAGTTTTGACATAATTTTTAGATTTTTAGATTTTATAAAAGATTTTATCCCCCTTTCTCTCCATCCTTATAAATTCAGCCCCCTCTCTCCCATTCTCATCATTCTCTCAAAATTCTTACTCTATAATTTTGTGTACTCTTCCATCAAAGTTTCAAGCAAGAAGAAGGTTTAGGTGTTTTTGAGTAATCTTGGTGTGGTTTGATCTTCAATCTTTGGTGTGTTCTTGGTGTTTGATTTGTACTCCTCCCTCATTCCATAGGTAAGTCTTAATTTGTTTCATTCTTGTGTCACCATGATTTCAAATGCAAAAGTTTTCATATAAAACCTAAAAGATTGTAAGAAATAAAGTGTTTATATTCTTCTCAATTTCTCTAGGGTTAATCTAATTTAAAATGGTTTAATTGCATGTTTTGAAACCCTAGATGGCCATTAATGATGTTATTAATAAAAAATGCAATATTAGAAACCCTAGGGTTGGTCTTGATGGGTGTTAATTAGGGTTTTCATGGTTAATAATTATGGGCAAAATTTTAGGTCATGTTCAACGGGGTATATCTTAATGATAAAAAAAGGTTTTAACATGATTCTTGAGCCTAAAGTTAAATTCAAAGAGTCTAGTTTCTGGAAAATCCGGCCTCATGTCAATTGGAGGTCGGGAAGGTCGATATTTAGATTTTATAAGATTAAGTGTCGAATATGGGATTTCTATTCGAAAAATTCAGTTGTAGTATTTGATTTTTAATTCTCAAACCATAACGAATTAGCCTTTGAAAGTTTCGTGGGATAATCTTCATGATATTAGCTACATCCATGATTTGTTTTAGAATTTTCTGAGTTTTCTAAGTTGGGTTTTTACGCCTCAACTTTTCAAAGGTTCTGCCAGGTCAAAATTCGGGTCTGTTTTGGGTAACAAGGGTCAAAGGGATACTTAAACATGGAAATAAATTAAACTAATGATCATGAGTGTATTAGACATGTGTGGGAACCTCTGTGATTTTTTGTGTAAATTTAGAATATATTTTTATGGGTCATTTATGTATGGAAACTTACCTTAAATAAGTAGTTAAAATCCGAAATTTTTGAAAAACTTAATTAAGTCAAGTAAACTCTATATTCAGTAAGTTCAAGTAATTAACTTATGAAATGAGATAGATAACAATATGTAATCATGGATTCTTGTAGATTCGATGAAGGTGCTGTGATCTTTTCATTTCTCTCCGATTGCTTATTCGTTAATGTACAGATATTCTTGATACATACCTCTCTTTACTATTCTTTTTGAGTACATACCTCATCGTTTACTATTGTTACGATATTATGGGTTTCTTATAGTCCTTCCGTTATTTTGTACAGATATTCCTCCGTTTTACTAAGGACACTCATTCTCATTTTGTTTGGCTACTTTGATCTATTTGAGATATTCCCTTTGTTTCCTATCAGTAATCAATAGAAACTCGTTTGATGTGACAATCCTTTGATTCTATATTCGTTTGTATAAATCAGGTGGTTTCTTGTTCGGAAATGCTACTAGATTCGTTTCCCTCCCATTTTATTTGGATTATTTTGAAACTTGATCATTTATCTTTTTTTGCCTATCTCACTTGCTCAAGCTATTTGTATCTATCATGGAGGTACCATGTACCTTGCCTTGAATGCACCAATGGCAGTGACAACTATCTGTGGCGGTGTGATTATCCACGGACGTTCCCTTTATGAATGTGCACTATTAAGATTTATTATATATATGTTCTACCCTCCCATAAGTGCTTTGTATATGGATATAAACATTGTTCTGCAGGGAGCCGTATTATGGCATCCCTAGTTACTTTTGTTCCAGTTTCAGGGTTCACGTTTGAAAGGTTTTGTTGTGTGCAATACAACCCATATCACTTTGGTACATCAGGGAATCATACTTTGTGTACATTTTAATTATGAATATCCGATTATTTTGTTTTCAGGGTCTACAGCATGTTGGCAGTGCTTTAGACATTTGTTTTGGCTCGTGGGGGCATTTCCTTGATTACTCTTATCCTATCATTGTTCTATGATATATATATATATATATATAATATATATAATTATCTATATAATATATTATATATATATATACTAAATATTATCGTCTTGTGGCATTTGTTTTGGGCCAAGTTCTTGTGAATCCGTTTAGTTCAAACCATCGTTTTAAAATTTCGTTATTATTATATTATATCTGTATCACTGAGCGTTTACCCTACCCAAAAACCCGCGTTTTTGTCTTTTCCCCTAGCGCAGGTAACTAAGCGGAAGCTTGGGATATGAGTGTTGAAGAGTAGGAGCATTTTAGAGAAGGAACCCCACGCCTTAGAAGAACCCTTTATGATTGGATTTATGTTTTAAATACATTTCCTTTTGAAGAATTTCATTTCATTTGACTTTGGTTGGAATTTAATAGATACTGTGGAAGTCATATTCTGTTTTAATGATTGGTTATTTTTAATTAATAAAGTCCTTCTCCGCTTGCCGTTTATTATGATACGATATGACACCATAACGTAACTCTTGGTCTCTTTATCGGAGCGGGATGTTACAATTATAGTATCAGAGCTAGGTTGAGCCCTGTAGAACCTAGGTTATGACCTATGAGGATTGGGGTAGACATTAGGCTTCCTTTCGTATTTTGATATTATCTCTTCCTTTCGTATTTTTTGATCTTAACTCTAAATTGTCTTCGCTGTTTCATTCATTGACTGAGTATTTTTCCTTTCTTCCATACCAAGGATCAGGAGGCTAACTCGTTCATGGTACCAGTTACAGGAACTCTCTTCTCTTGAATGGTGTCCTCCTCTGTTTTTGTCTTATTTGTTACGGGTGCAACACATTCTGTGGTTTCTTTCTCATTTATTAAACACCTTGGCATCTTCCCTACGCTGCTTAATTATACTTTATCGATATCTACGCCTATGAAAAGTCTGACCGTGAATACCAGAATTGTCCACTTCGATTTGATGATAAGATTCGTTATGCTAATTTGTTTCCTATGGATATGAATGATTTTGATGTAATTCTGGGCATGGATTGGTTGACTGAACATCGCGCCCCTATCGTTTGTCATACCAACCGTGTCATCCTTGATAATCTGAATAGCCCTGAATTCATTTACCTATTTCAATTTCGAGGACGAAATTTTCTTTTTAGAGGGGAAGAGTTGTAAAACCCAAAAATTTGAATTTCATTTCATATTGGTAATTTTAAATATAACCTAAAGTTTATTAATAAGCATTTGAAATTAAAACCTTAGGTTATAATTTTGGGAAATTATAGAGATATAACATAAGGTATTTTTTTTAAAAAAATATATAAAATATATATATGTACATATATGGCCGGCCATTTAAAAAAATATATATATCTTGTAATTTGATTATTTTGTATATTTACTTTCCTTTGTTAAAAGAACCTATTTTAAGAGATAAACATTAAAAGGTTTTAGTAAGTATTTGTGTCAATTAAAAATTAGAAAAAAATTATTTTGTTCCCCCTCCTTAATTCCTTAAAATCCGCACCCCTATAGGTGATTATACACCAATATCTTTAATTTTTGTAATGAAACTTATTTAGGGAAAAAAGTGTAAAGGGATTACGATAAACTGTTAATCTTTTCAAAGTAATACAAGATTTATGTCCGCCCTCTCTCCCCCATTCTCACAACTTCTCTCAAATTCTTTACTCCATAATTTTGTGTACTTTTATTCATGCAAAGTTTTTAAAGCAAGAAGAAGGTAATTAGGGTGTATTTTTGAGTAATCTTTGGTGTGGATTGAATCCTTCAATCTTTGGTGTGTTCTTGGTGTTTAATTTTTACTCCTCCTTATTCCCAGAGATCTAATTTCTTAATTTTGTTTCATTCTTGTGTCACCAATATACATATAAAACCTAATCAAGATTGTAAGCAATAAGTGATTATATTCCTATCAATCTCTCTAGGAGCGGTTAATGCTAATTTTAAAAATGGTTTAAATATTGCATGTTTTTGAAACCCTAGATGGCCATTAATGAAGTTATTAATAAAAAAAATGCAAGATTAAACCCCTAGGGCGTTGGTTTTAATTAAATGGGGTGTTAGATATAGAGGCTTTCAGGTTAATAATTCCTGGAACAGAATTTTAGAGGTCATGTTCAATGGGTATATCTTAATGATAACAATTGGTTTGGACATAATTCTTGAGCCTAAGGATGAAGTTCAATGAATCAAGTTGGTCTGTGGAAAATCCAAAAGCCTCATAACAATTATGGGAGGTCTGAGGATAGTTAGATTTTTATATTTATTATTTCTATAAAATATCAATGTGTCGAATCTTGGGATTTCTATTCGAAAAATATTCAATTGTAGTATTTGATTTTAATTCCTCAAACCATAAACGAATTAATGCCTTCTTGAAATTTCTATGTGGGTTAATCTTCCATGATTTATTAACCGTAACGCTGTGCCATGTCAGTACTATTTTTTTGAGTTGTATTGAGTATGGAGTATCTATACGCGTCAAAGCTTTTTTCAAATAGGTATACCCCAGCCGGTCGCGTGATCAAAATTCCGGTCTGTTTTAGGTACCAATGTCAAAGGGATACTTAAAGTCAATGGAAATTTAAAATATAACCAATGATTCATGAGTATATTAGACATATGTTGGAACCTTTGTAATTTTTGAAGATATTTTTATAGGTCTTTTAAGTATGGAAACTTACTTAACATACATAGTCACAAATCAGAATTTTTGGAAACCTGTATTTAAGGGCAACGTAATCTTCATTTATGTAAGAAAAATGTAAAACTTATACTTCAAAGGGTATGTAATATATGTAATAACATGGATTTTGTAGATTCGTGACAGAGGTTTATGATCTTTCTGTCTTCCTGTTCGTTCTCCCACACCTCAAGGCACATCTCTTCCGTTGGTGTTAGGTTAAAGGTACATATATTCCTTGATACATACATCTTTTATATTGTTATCGATTTATTGTTCTTTTTAGTCCGTTCGTTATTCGTACGGATATTTACGACTTTTTACAAAGAACACTTCATTCTCCATTTGTTTGTGGCTACTTGAACTATTTGATATTCGTTGATATTCCTTTTGATGTTGCTGATTCCGTAACATGATCTCGTTTGATTTACAATCTGTTTTGATTCAATATTTGTTTGTATAATCCGTTGGTTCTTGTTCGGATATCTACGAAGATTCGTTTCCATATTTGGATTATTTAAAACTTGATCATTGTTGATCCTTTATTTCTTTTGCCTATCTCTTTGCCCGGCTAATTTTGTATCTAGTCATTAGAGGTACCATACCTTAGTTCCACTTGATGCATCAATGGCATGACACTATCTGTGGCTTGTGATAGTCCACGGCTCCCTTTTTGTATGTGCACTTATTATGATTTGATTAAATATATTTCGTACACTACGCCATAGTGCTTTGTGTATAATGGATTATAACTTTGTTCTGCATGAGCGTAATGATGCATCCTAAGATTACTTTGTTCCGTTCAGTTTAGGTGAATGGTTGTGTATGTGCAATACACCCCATATCACATTTGGTACATCAGGGAATGCATACCTGTGTACATTTTATTATGACTATCTGATTATTTGTTTAGGGTCTAAGCATGTGGCATGCTTTAGACATTTGTTTGGGCTCGTGGGCATTTCCTTTGATTACTCTTATCCTATTCATTGTTATATATATATATATATATATATATATATATATATATATATATATATTATATATATAAATATATCGTTTTGTGCATTTTTTGGCAAGTCTTGTGATCCTTTCGTTCAAACCTTTTTTTATTTCGTTATTATTATTATATCTGTTCACACTACAGGGTAAGCATTAGCTCAGATCCGCGTTTTCTTTTCCTATGGCTAAGTTACTAAGCGGGAAGCTGGGATATGAGTGTTTGAGAGTAGGAGCTTCTTAGAGGACCCACCCTTAAAGAACCCTATTGGAGTCATTTTGTTTTTATGAATTTGGTATTTTTTAAATTAATAAAGTCTTCCCCGCTTTTTGCGTTTATATGTTCTGCATATGACACCATAACGTAACTCTTGTCCTTTTTATCGAGCGGGATGTTACAAAAAAATGTTTTGACGTTGTCTGTCCTCAAGTGAGATATTCTAAGAGTCCGCATCCTTGTCATAGCAATAATGACCAGACTCCATATTTCGGGAATCATGAGTCTTCAAAAAGCCTGTCCATATTATACGGTGCAGCTGGTGTCTTAGTAATTGAAGAGGAGTACGTTCTTTCTTTATTTCCTGCTTTCAAGTATTTAAGATCATTATTAAAGAAGAATTAAACAGGAATTACAAGTCGACCTTCTTTATCTTGCAGAGGTAAAGGCTTGCTCATATCAACTGTGCTTTTGTGGCCTTCAGGGTTTGCCCAGTCGAGTTGATCTGTAAAATAACGATAGCATTCCTCCATATTGTACTCTAATTCATTGCATATGCCAAAAAGTGTGATCTCGTTTAATTTGAGACGATTCATTGCATATGCCAAAAAGTCAATGGGAGTACTCATCAAGTCATCAAACGTGAGTGGAGGCTTCTCAGCTTGAATCACCTCGTTAAACCATGGCTGTTCTGGAGTATCATCAACGGTTTTGACGGTGTTCCAGCCAGGATCAAGTACTTCATGCTATGGAGAATCCTTAAACCAATCCTTCTTCAGAATCTTAGGATCAACATCCGTTTGTGTTTAACAGTTGAAGTGTGAGGCAGTTGACCAGGATCATCCACGTTATCATTAAAGGTTTGCTCAACATCATCTGAGGCCTTCTAAAAAACTGGGTCTTCTACTGCTTCTTTTGCAGTCACAGATTTTCCAGATTTAGAGGTTTTAGCCGGAGATTTACCTTTAGATGATTCTTTGGTGGTGGATGTCTTCTTGGATGATTCAGACTCATTGAATCTTCTCTATTTAGTCTTCTTACCCTCGTTTGATCCAGCTGAAGGGTCTTCATATTGATCATCTCCTCGGTCTCTTTTCTTGAGAACTATATCTGGTTTGTCACCTTTTTCCATATTAGCTTCATCAAGTAACATTCACCATGTTAGTGCATGAAATAGCTCTTGATGTGTGGCATGAGCCAAGTTAGATTGGCTCTTATGCATTTTAGCATAAAGTATTTTCTTCAGTTCACTACTAAATAGAGGACTAAGCTGCTCTGATAGCGAAGTTGACCTTGGGAGGAGATTGAGATTGACCTACCCTAAAGAGGGTGGAGTCCTGCTCAAGTGCCCTTCCTTTACTCATGTAGTAGAATTTACTGCCTGTAGTAGAAACTTTGGCAGAAAGTTCTTGACTTCATTGATAACATTAGCTTGAACAAACTCTTCAATGATACCCTTGTAGTCCCTCTTTTCATATCGTTCCTTTTTAAGTTCTTTAGTGTGTGACTGAAGCACCGTCTGAAATGCATCAGGAAGGCTAGATCCAAGATACTCTTTGACTACTGATGGTACTTGGGATCTGATTGAAGCAAGAATAGCTGTAGAATGATCAGCTTGCTTGAGTTCCTTGACAGCTCGTTCCAATTCAGTAAATCTTGCAATGATAACTCTGAACCTTAAATGAGTAATTTGACTCTATCCCAAATCTGCTTTGCATCTTCATTATGATTAACCAAATTGTAAATTTCTTGAGGTAAACCTTGCAAAACAATGTTTGTTGCCTTGATATCAACTGATTCGCAAATCTTTTCTTCATCTGTGAGATCAGTGTATGTTCGTGCTCTTATAGTTGCTGGATTTGTTTCATTTCATGGTTCTACTATTGTTCCATATTGGAAAGGTCCATTGAGAGCCGAATCAACAAGTAACTTGCTGTAACAATCCGTATTTTCACGTCATTTTACGTCAATAAATATTCAACTATTTATTTTAAACTTTTGCGCGTTACTTTTAATTTTCAACATTTAGTTAAATATCGCTCTTAAACTAAAAATCACATTCAACGTAAATACTGGACATCAAACAATAAAAGTTTACGTCAACCATGTTGTTATATAATTATAACGACTTAATTTATTAACTTTTCATGTGTTATTTTATGGTCACGTAAAAGAACGTTCACGTTGTGTATTAATATATATTTAGGCATACCGGATTAGCACCTATAACCTTCTATATCTCAAACAAATACCCACTTTATACCCACTACCTAAAATTTAAAGTCATTTGCACTCACTATAAACCTTATGGCCGACATATTAAAGGAAAGAAACACAAATGTATTATAAATCCCCACTTAGTATTACTCAGTTCTAGTTAATAAACCAACACCAAGTACAACATATGAACCAAGTCTCATAAATTGTCAAAAATCCCTCTCTTAGGGAGGAGAAGAGAGCAGACTTACAACATTGTCTTATAACTTCATTAGTTATGGTTTTATATTATACTTTAGCCTATATAAGGAAAGTCCTAGGGATTTTTATACACTCTTTCATTTGCAAGTAAACAAAACACACACTTCTCTCTTCTTTTTCTTATAACCCACGGCTCAAATTAATTTCCTAGGGTTTCTATAACTTTGATTCTAGCAAGGTAATAATCATACAAGTGTTCTTAGGTATAATATCTAAGGTATATCAAGGTGGTTTGGAAGCTTGGGTGTTGATTATACAAGGGTTTCTATCAAGAAGGAATTAGGATTTTCTAGTTGGAATTAGGGTTTTCTTGAAAGTATTTAGGGTTAAATACTTGGGTTTGATTTGTGTTTCATCTTCATACATCTTTATTGAGGTCTAAACATAATCCTTAATCTTTCTAATTATTCAATTTCATATTTTATATCATGTTATAATTGTTAATCACCACATAAGGTTTGTTTTGTGGATTTATAAAATATTATGAGCATGAGCATAATTCGTATATATATGTAACTATGGTGAAATGATGATTAAAATGCAAAAAAAATATTTATATAAGTGTTGGCTAATTTATAGATTAGGTTTATAATTTATTTGTTAAACTTTATCATTAAAGTTTATACACAAATAAATTATGAGGACTTTGTACTTGGACAAGAATGATGGACATGAACTTGAGGACCTAAAATATGTAAGACTTGTGGTATTAATTAATGTAGAGGACTTGTACAAATTTAATCAAGAAATAACTTATAAAAACTAGTTTATAAAATATATATGTACACGGACTGTTTTGATTATTTTGTTAACATTTGAAATTTTATAAATTCTGAAAGTATTTTTATATAATAGTACATTTCATAAGGAATCCAAGCATATAAAGAACTCGAAAAACAAAGCTATAACGAAGAAGTTATGATATTTACAAGATTACGATAATTAAATATATAAAAGTGTTTTAATAAAAATAGTTGTATAAAAACTGGTACTGTTTCAGATATGATAAAATTTTAAAATATTTTATTATGATAGATCATCTCAATAGAAAACCGTGCATATAAGGAACTTTAAAAACGGAATTAAAACGAAGGAGTTATGAGTTTTGAAGATTTATGTTTATAAAAATAGTTTATAAACTGTTTTGAACTTACTGTTTTGACACAGATTTTTATAAAAACAGTGAATATTTTATTTGAATAGTTTATCTCGTCATGATTTCATACATATAAAGAACAAGCGAAACGGAGTAAAAACAAGTAAGTTATGAGTTTTTAAAGATTTCGGATAAATATAAATTACAAAAACTAATTTATTTTTATAAACAATTTCCTGAATTTTTATAAAAATAAAACAATCTGATAGAAACTTAAAATATGGTTTACGAGTGTTTTCGGGTCCGTTTGGACTATAAAAACGTTAAAAAATATTAAAGTAACATTTATATAATATTTATATACGTTTTTAACATTATAAATATTATTTTATAAAACAATTAAACCATTTATGTAATATCATTATATAAACAATAAAAATATTAAAATCATGTATTATTAACAAGTAATCAATTGTTGGACAAAGATAATATTTTATTTCACAGATACATATACGTAGACATTTATTTAACGAATACGATTTACATATCGTTTTGACTTTTTAAACAAAAACTATTAGGTGATGATGTAACTCTATAAACTGATATATTGTAGTTATATCAAATACATTATACTTATACGGCCTATAATTAATTAGGTTGCATTCCAGATCGTTTGAGATGATTACTTTGTTAATTTTGCGATAATCACTACATTAACTAGAGGTGAGTTTATAGCCCTTCTTTCACTTGTTTTACATTTACTTTACAAATCTCGGGGGAGAATACATGCTCGTTACAACTTGTTTACATATCCATTTACAATCTATTTTACATACTCTTTTACATACTTGCTTACATACTTAATTTCGTAACTCATTTATATACTTAGATACATGAACGTTTACAAACTCATTACATGATTGATTACAAACTCATTTTCATATCTCACGGTGAGATACAATACTTGTTTTTATATATAGAATTTTCATATCTCGCTGAGAGATACAATACTTGTTTCCACTTATGGACGCAACAAGTTTACTTTCATTCAAATGATTACGGATTAGCTTAGGTTGCATGAACTGTAAATTACTTGGAGGGTAAGCGTGAGTGTTATAAAATAGATCTATTGGGGATTCACAACCCCTGTTCGGGTGATTAGCTCTCACTAGTTCGAGATCGAACTAACGAACATTATACCATGTCGGATCACGACTGGCTTAGAGCCTCTGGGCCAGCATTACATACAGATGAACTTTTACCGTGCCTTGAATAAAGTGGCATACTTATATGTCTCTCTCTTAGTTCAGAACGTAGGGGGGGGGGAATAATCGTAATAACCTTATGTTGCTTTCTAGCAATACCAATTGAAACAATATGACCATTATGCTCATTACAATTATCATATTCTTTGAAAACATTGCGGTCCAACATTATAGTTACAATTTTGGTGGCTATTATAAGGATTGAAATGGTCACACACACTTTACAAATCTCGGATTTCAACATTTTAATAAACGTATTTTGTATGGTTTATGTCTATACATTTTATGAAAACCTATATATGTAAGTTTATGCGTTGCAAGTCTTGTATGGGCGGGACTTGTAACACAGTAAACCTATATATATATATAGTTTTGGGTTTAACATTTACATCTACTTAAACCTATGAACTCACCGCATGTTTTTCTCAGGTAAATTAGATGCTTGGCTTACTTGATGTTCATTAGAGTCTAAATAATACAAGATTACTTTTCAAATGACACATTTAGTGGTCATTCTCTCAAGTCTTATGCAATGGTATTATGAAGTAACGCTCCCAGACATTATTCTGCTGCGACCCATTTTGGGGGTGTTACAGACAATTTCGTAAACTCCTTTATATCCAGTTTTGGCGTTTCGTCAAAACACACGGCAAACATACTAAAAAGGTCAAAAAACCATCATACTTACAGAAAATGCAGTTGGGTCTTGCTGCTAAACCTAATGACGTCCTTGATTCTCTTGTTTTTTGTAGAGAGGGCATTCTTCCTCCTTGCAGAAAGATAGATCAGACCCACATTCAAAAACCCTTCAAGAAAGAAACAAAATCCATATCATTGTTTTTCAAAACATCATAAAGAAAAAAAACATATGATGATCAAAAAGAGTAAATCCATATCTACTTTCGAAACTCGTTATTTTTCCCTGGTGGGATTATATCCCCGCAATAATTTAGGAACTCTTTCCTCCCCATTCGAATGAGAGTCTTGCCCTGAAACAAAGCAAAACATTATTTTAAAGTAACCGCAAATTCAATAATACGGATATTAAAAGTCTTTATCGTGTGTCCAAGTGAGATAGCAACCTACCAAGACAAACATTAATGCTAATGGATATTGGATAAAAAAAACATTAGTTTTTGGGTTGCCAAACTATTTTGTCCAATTATTTGAATTTCACGAAGGAAAAAAATGTGTTGAATATGCGTAAGAGAACTATAACATGTGAAGTTAATTTTTTAAAATTATAAAGTTATAATTTGATCTATTTTACTTGTTTGAGACTAAATATAATAAAAACTGATCCATGTGTAAAACTCCTATAATTTCTTGCTACGTATCCTCTTAAGTCCAAGATGAAGGCATGTGGTGTAACGTCGCGTGAGAACGCATCAAACTGCAATAGTATTAAGTGTTTGGATCTTACCTTAAATTTAGGTGTAAATTGAATTACAACAATGCAATCAATCAAATTAAACCTTAAACAAACAACATTACCTAATATACGTGACTTAGAAGGCGAACACCTCAAGCTTCATTGTTTCGCAGCCCGGCTATGATCCGTTTTAGCATCAGATTGGCACGACCCTCCTCGACAACTTATCCCGGTGTCAATCATAAGCCTTGGAAACCGTCCATAAAAGCGTCATCACATATTTTGAAAAAATACAGTAACAAAGAAGATAGTAAGCAAATGATCAAAAATCAAACAACAAAGCTACAACTTATTATTATCAAACAAAAAAACAAAAAGCACGTATCTTTTTTCACTAAGCCGAAGTATAGGGTGTTGTAAATGTAAGTAGTGGCTGAAAATAAATAATTTGCCCCGCCATGTCTGCACAAACTTAAGCCTCTCCACGAAAGTACATTACAATACTTAAGCACTCAACAAGAAATCAACCAAAACACCAACAAAGGAAAACATAAATAATACCTATCTTCATATACACATGTGTTATCCCAAATATCTAATCCATAACATAATTAATAAGCATACCAATAATCTACATATGTCGAACCAAATAAGAGAAAAAGAAGAAAAAGAAAGAAGTTTAGAGATTGAAAGTAGAAAGAGAAAGCTAGAGAGAAGGAAGAGAGTTGGATGATTACTATGTGAGAAAATGATAACCAACACCCTCCTAACATGCTAGGAGGGTGGTATTTATAGTCCAAGGCCTTATGAGGCTCATGGGCTTTGTGTTGTTGGGCCGGGCTTGGCTTATGTTAGGTTTAACTCAAAACATAGACAATATTAGCTTAAAGTCCAAGCCCGTTAAACCCGACTAGCCTATTACAATACAAGACTAATTAATACAAAGACGACCAACAACATTCTTGTTCGACGTATATAAAAATAAGGCTAACAATCTCCCCTAATGTTGAGGTCTTCTTTGATTACCCTAATGTTGATGTTCTTAATGGAAGTTATCTTGATTTGGCTTTATCTTCCCACTGTTCAAGATTTGATTTGACTTTTGGACTTTTGAGCTTTGCTTTCTTTTGTCTTGTCTTTGTCTTTTCTTGTTTGTAATGGCTTTGTTCATTCATGCTTAAGATGACCGATAACATTCTTTCGGTGTCATTTATGTGATCTTGATCTTGAGCCTTCATCTTTTGACTTTGAGTTCTTGAGATCTTTCATCTTGCATCATCTCCTTGAATTGAAACATCTTGATTTGACTTTCTTGATCAACATGTACTTTTGACCGACATGCTCATACTAATTTCATTCTTATTTGACTTATATAAACATAAGAGTAACTATCTTCTATAATAGACAATTCTTTATTTGACTTTGAAGCTTTTTGATGATGAGAAAGTTTAGTATCAACAATCTTGATGTTAAATGATTGACTTTGAAAGCTTGAGTATGAGCATGTGTCAATGAATCCGACTTTGCTATTATAGGGCTGCAACACTGACATTTGTACGAAATGTCTTTGTCATTCGTTGATTTTAGGTTGCGATAACCATTGGTTCCTTGTTTTATTAATAGTATTAAATACTAAACTTATGATCAGGTAGATTCGTAACGATCTCCTTGACAGGGTTTCCAGCTCAAAGCGTAGGAATCTTCTTAACATAGATGTATTTGATTCACACCAAGCTTGCATGTGACTCGGAGTTACCTGGAATGACTCAAAGCAACAACACGGTAATAGTGAAACCATATAGTTACATCTTTCTAGATAAGTCGTCAATGTCATTACTGGCTCAAGAATTGATATCCCGTTTTATCACAAATTGGATTCATATAAAACCTGCAAGTCACCTACCGCAAGCTGTTGAGGTTGGCCTTTGGAAGGATTTCCTTTCGTACACTGTGAAATACTAAAGAGTAACACTCTGAATGTTCTGGCAAGATCTCAAGGATAATGCGTAGGAATCTTAGTTACCAAATGTTGTTTAAGGGTGAACAACAAGTGTTATACATGGATTGTGTCCTAATGAGATTTATAATTTGATCTCTCTTGGCTCTAGACTCGATTTGTGTACTTTGGTTTTAGTACTCGGAGGCTAAAGCTGACTGCCACTTTTTCAATATCAACAATCTCGGAGTGAGATGTAAATAGATAACGCGTGTATCTCTGTGATAAATGAGACAAGTTTCTTTTAAGAGAAACTCGAATGGCTGGGAAGGTTGTGCATTGAATCACTGGGTCCATGACGTGTTTTTTCAATACCAACAATTATCTTTGTGATTTTGATAGATTATGTATTGACCCAGTTTCTGCCTAAGTTGTGTGGAGGGCTGCTTTGTTTTCACCCTTTATCCATACTTTTCTTTTTTATTCTTCAACCCCTTCAATGCTTACCAAGACGTCATCACTAACACCTTGTTGTGATTGTTCCAGTGTTAGCTCAACCTTAGTCGGTATTTTTCCCATATTCTCATTCATCTCTAATCATACCTAAGGACTTCTAATTCTATCTATGGAATGTCCTTGGGTAGATCCCTTCGGTTCTGGTTGGATCATAGAACTTATACCTAACCTTAACCACCTTATGACTTCATCGACGTCGTAAGATTAATTGGTTGTTGGGTATAGAGATCGAACCATAAAACCATTGATACAGACATTTTGAAATACTCCCCCTACACATGTGCTTCGAGATTCGAGATTGTTTTGCACATGAAGGAAAGAGTTGCACTTAGAGTCTTAAAAATCACATTCTTCTATATCACATTTTAATCACATTTTCTCCCCTTATTTAAAATGATAAATCTTTTAATATTTGAAATACCAATTGATTAAAATTTATGACATGAAAAATTCCATGGGGCGAAAAATTATACCATGATATTGCATGAATTCATTTTTTGATAGCTCCCCTTCAACATAGTATGTGGGATACCACTAATTTTTAAAACTTGACATTACAAGGAAAAAATGATATGACACCACAAATATGTTGAAGACGAAGTGAGATGCCTTAGTGAACAATGTATATTAGTAATTGACATTATAATTTCTACATTTTAATTTCACGAAATATTTTTAGATACATAAAATTGACATTTATGAGATGTACCCAAAATACATTAAAAGGCTTTGGTTTTAAAAGCTCCCTTTCAAAAATTGATCCACATAAAATGACATTGTAAGTACCACACTTTTTTAAACTTATTTAAGGAATGGAGTGTTGAACACACAATTTTAACAAATACCACTTTTTATAGAAAGATGCCACAAATTATATTGTAAACAATTTGACATTGAAAGTTCTTTTTGTAAAATTGTGTTCAACGATTTTAAAAACCATGATAGAAGACTTCTCTGCTATTTGTAGAGTAAGCGCACTGAAGCGTACACCCCTATTACATTCGGCTCCAAGTTATGCACTGAAATGTACATAAGTCATAAAGAAAATTTAGAAATGACATGTTTTGAAACGTTTGAACTCTTGCTCGAACTTCATTTACACACTCGTGTCAATGTTAATCGACATTTCTAGGTACGTAAATATTATCAATTCCAAGAGACATGTCGAGAAGATTATTTTTGGTATTTTCAAAATTTTCTGATTTTTTATTTTGTTTTTCTAGATTTTATATTTTTGTAATTATTTTTGTTGATTTTATGTTTTTGTATTTTCTTTTTTTCAAAAATATTTATAAATCAAAATAAAGAGAAAAATAAAAATATTTACAAATTCGATGTTTGATGGATCAAGCAGATTCGTTTGCCAGAACCTCCAGTTCTTTTGGAGTCAAACATCTCATACCGAGTCGTTTGACGAGATACTTAAATCTATCTTCGGGTAAGGCTTTATTAAACAGGTCAGCTAACTAGTATTCAGTTTCGACAAAGAATAATTCAACAATACCCCTTTCAACCTGTTCCTTTATGAAGTAATATCTGACATCGATGTGCTTGGTACGGGAATGCTGGATTGGATTGCACGAGATGGCTATGGTTGCCTTTGAGTCACAATACATAGGTATTTTATCAAAGTGAAAGCCATAATCCGTGAGTTGAGTTCTCAACCATAGAACTTGAGTGCAGCATGCAAATAAAGACACATACTTCACTTCTCCTGAAGACATTAAAGTGCAGTCCTGCTTCTTGGAGGACCAGCTGACTAACTTATCACCTCCTAGAAATTGTATGCCACCATATGTGCTCTTACGTGAATTGAGACAGTCCGCATGATCCGAATCTAAAAAAGCTGTTAGTTCAAAACCGGTGTCCTTCGGATACAAGAGTCCCATGTTAACGGTATTCTTAAGGTACCAAAAGATCCGCTTAACCGCAGTGAAATGTTTCTCAGTCGGTTTCGCTTGATAGCGAGCACAATAACATGTTACATGTACAATATCTGGAATACTTGCTGTTAGGTACATGAGTGCTCCGACCATACTACAATATTTTGTTTGGTCAACCAGAGTTCCACTCAAGTCAGCATCTAGGTGTTTCGTAGCCATTGGAGAACCAATGCTATCACATACGGTCATAACATGCTTTATAGGTATCTCTTGAGCATACTTAACTTGGTTTATAAAGATACCACGTGGGGATTGGTTGATCTGAATTCCTAAAAAGAATTTCAGCCCCCCCGTCATAGATATTTCAAACTTGTTGTGCATTAGTTTTTCAAACCTTTTTGAAAGTATTGGGTTCATAGAACCAAAAATAATGTCATCAACGTAAATTTGCACAAGCAATATGTCTTCCCCATGTTTAGTTATGAACAGAGTTGGATCAATAAAACCTTTTAAGAATCCTTTGGATACCAGGAAGTTGGAGAGTTCATCATACCATGCTCTTGGAGCTTATTTGAGTCCATATAATGCATTATTTAGACGGTAGACTTGGTCAGGATGATATGGGTCTATGAATCCATCTGGCTGGTTTACGTACACTTGTTCCTTCAGAGTTCCGTAAAGAAATGTTGTCTTGACATCCATATGGTATACTAAAAATGATTTGTGTGCAGCATACGCAACAAATAACTGGACAGCTTCCAACCGAGCAACTGGTGCAAATGACTCTTCGAAATCAATTCCTTCCTTTTGAGCGTATCCCTTAGCTACAAGACGAGCTTTGTTGTGAATTACAGTATTTTCCTCATCATGTTTGTTTTTCCAGAGCCAGTTCACGTTAATGACATTTTTGCAGAGTGGTCTGTCAACTAATTCCCATACATCTAATCAATCAAACTAGTGAAGTTCTTCCCGCATCGCTTCAATCCATGCAGAATCAGCCATGACTTCTTTGATGTTCTTTGGTTCGGTTCGACTCACGATGAGTGCGAACATACATATCTCGCCGTCTGTTTCTAGATAACGTCTTGTTCTAATTGATTGAGAAGGATTTCTAATGACTTGTTCTAGCGGATGATCTTTTGTCCAACGATGTTCAAAAGGGAGTTGTCGTTGATAGAATGTATGCATGTTTGATGAATCAACATGATGAAGACGATGTGTCCCCTCGTTCTTGTACCGGTGTACTAAAGACGTTAATAAATTCATCTTCGTCAACTTGTGCATATTCTTTATTGGTTTCTATTTGAATAATGTTCTTATTGGCAGTGACAGTTGGTGCTTGACTTGTAGTTTTAGGTGTTGTTTGAATGTTAAATGGAGGTGTATCTACAGCAATGGTTGTTGATGTAGATGGATTTGTGTGTTGTTGTTGACATTGATTAGGTGCATCAGTAGAAATTACAACGAAATACTTTGACACAACTGGAGTAGTTCCATTGAGTAATTCATCGAACATCAGACTAAATATCAAATCCAGCTCATTTGATGTTGTTACTAACTTAGCTGCTTGAGGAACATTTTCTTGACTTTGGGGACCGGGACTTAAACTGTCTTGTTCAAGTGCACTCGTCGGACATTGTGGAATGGGGTCAGAATCTTAGATTAAACCCAAACTCATGCCAGTCTGTCAGGCTGAAACCCTCCCTCCTTTGCGTTAGTTTAGGTTTAAAGTATAACAAAATAGGATAAAGTATGACTAACATAGATAACTAAAATACTAATTGATTTAAGTGTTAACACTCGCTTTTAGTGATTGACACCCTACTTACCAACGAACCTACACTCGATCGGGTATACTGCCTGTTAGTGTTAGTTAATATGTAAAATTAGCAAAATATAAATAATAAAACTTAATAACATAAATTACATATACCTAGCGACACGCATCAGGTACCTTCGTCATTCTCATCATCTTGAACATCAACGTGATGAGAATACAATGGATGGTCGAAGTCCGAGGAGGAGGAAGCGGAAGTGGAATGACGACCTCTCTTTGTGCCATAATCCTTTCGCATATTTCACTCATGTTGAGGAGCGAGAGGATACATGGCACGATCATACAAAACATATCGATCATTTTACAACTTAGGAAAGTTTGACATGACATGATTAAACAAACGAGTTATCAACATACCATAGGGTAGAATTAACCAAGCTTGACGCGTGACCAACTGATGTGTCGTTGTGTGTAGGTATTATTTATTATCAAGTTTTACTATTTATATTTTTTTGACTATACCTAAAACAACACCATCGGGCAGTGTACCCGATCAGTTGTAGTTTCATTGGTAAGTAGGGTGTCGATCACTATGCGTGAGAACGTTAATTATTAATTATCAGTATTTTAGTTATCTAAGTTAGTCCTAAGTTATTCAAAGTTATACCTAAGTTAAACCTAAACTAATGGTAAAAATGGGGGGTTTTCAGCCTAAGAGACTGGCATAAGTTTTGGTTTACCTAGACTGAGATTAGGCGATTAACACATACAAGCTGATATTTAGAAGATAGAGAAGCGGTCAAGCCTATTGTAAGGAAAACGTATTAACCATATTTAATCTGATAAAACGCAGGTTTTAGTTTATAAGTGCAATTATAGTCTTATCTCGTTGTTGATATATCATTCCTAGATTTAGACGGTATTTCTTCTTCCTAAAATTAACAATATGGCAATTCAGTCCACAATTCACACATCTGCATAAAGATTCATGGTGATTATAATCTATCTTATAAAACAATAATGGTGATTATGAATCCAACCACAGACTTTACTAACATACCTGCTTAACCGCTCTTTATAATATATACAAACAGTCCCTCAATCTTACCAAGAATCAGAACGTTATTTGTTTATCCTAGGTCACCTGCTAGTCCAACTTGTTCACTAAACCAGAGGCAAAGACAGGTTAATATTTTACTCTAGATATATAAATTGCAATATGAAGAGCTATCCCGGCATCTAGTCCACTTGGTCAGTTTTCTAGATCTAGTTGAATGATAGGTCGCACACTTAAGCACATAAACGAGTATAAATTGATAAACATAAAGCCAACACCACAAACTTATAAAGTAATCGTATATAAACATGGATCCAGAATGTTAAATTATCATAAACATGGCTAATACTGAAAGGTATTAGCCAATAACTATTGTAACGAATACAAATATCATAGACGCAAGATTAAGGTAACCTAACCAAGTTAATGAATGATACCAAAAAGCAAACGCGTATTTAGAGTATATAAATTTACAAGGGGTTTTCCTATGGATTGAAGGGCATTGTGAGATCTCCATAGCTTCTCTTTTCTTCTAAAAGTCGAACCTTGTGGTTAATGCCTTCTTCTGAGTCTTCGATATATTTTTTCACACCAAAATTCGTCTTTAGGGTTCGGTATTTATAGCCTCCTGGAATTAAGTCGATACGACCGTATTAGATGTTGTCAAACTCGGCATATATGGGTTTCTTGGAGTGGGACCACGACAATATCTACTAGAAACTTTATGAACCGCCAGTGGATACGGAGTTTGAGTGTTCATGGATACGGCGTATTGGTCTTTATATCTTCTTGGTTGCTTGTGAAGTCAAGGCACAGATAAACCCGAAATCTACCTTGATGGTAATATGGTGTGGTACTAGATTCAGTTAGCAGTCTATAAGATTTTTTTGTTTAAGCTCCAAAATGCGTGCCTTTTAGTTAATCTTCACCAATTGCTCCATATTTACTGTAAATAACAAATATAAGCAATTAAGTATCAATTCATGCATAAAATGATATAGAACTAGCAATTTAGCTAGGATAAATGATGCTATAAAATAAAAGTTATTTGATGTCATCAAATATCCTTCCACTTGAATCCTACTTGTCCTCAAGTAGACTCTAGAAAACTTATGAAAATGTATCCCAAACCATGGTTTAAGATTTTTCCTTTAAGCAATTTTTTCGATTAATTATTAGCACACAACCAAACACCTTAAGAAGTAGGAAAATGAAAACACTCAACTAATTCTAGTGGGTAACATGTAACTAATTACTCAATTGCTCGATATCTTGAACGAGATTCTATCATAAGCTTGGAAGTGAATACACATCTCCACCACTAAAGCAAAGATGTGACACGTCTAAAAGGTAAATAGTTAAAGGCCTTAAGGGTTTTCCTTCTCTCCAATCTCTATCGATACCAATATACAGAAAAGGTGACAAAAACCACACATACACATGCCAATAATGATAGAATAGACTTACTCTAGATATATAAATTGCAATATGAAGAGCTATCCCGGCATCTAGTCCACTTGGTCAGTTTTCTAGATCTAGTTGAATGATAGGTCGCACACTTAAGCACATAAACGAGTATAAATTGATAAACATAAAGCAACACACAACTTATAAGATGTAATCTATATAAACATGAACCAAATGTTAAATTATCATAAACATGGCTAATACTGAAAGGTATTAGCCAATAACTATTGTAACGAATACAAATATCATAGACGCAAGATTAAGGTAACCTAACCAAGTTAATGAATGATACCAAAAAGCAAACGCGTATTTAGAGTATATAAATTTACAAGGGGTTTTCCTATGGATTGAAGGGCATTGTGAGATCTCCATAGCTTCTCTTTTCTTCTAAAAGTCGAACCTTGTGGTTAATGCCTTCTTCTGAGTCTTCGATATATTTTTTCACACCAAAATTCGTCTTTAGGGTTCGGTATTTATAGCCTCTGGAATTAAGTCGATACGCCGTATTAGATGTTGTCAACGCGGCATATTGGGGTTTTCTTGGAGTGGGGACCACGATAAATATCTTCTAGAATCTTTTATGAACCGCCAGTGGATACGGAGTTTGAGTGTTCATGGATACGGCGTATTGGTCTTTATATCTTCTTGGTTGCTTGTGAAGTCAAGGCACAGATACGCCATATCTTCCTTGATGGATATGGTGTATTAGATGTCAGATTAGCAGTCTTTAAGATTTCTTTGTTTAAGCTCCAAAATGCGTGCCTTTTAGTTAATCTTTACCAATTGCTCCATATTTACTGCAAATAACAAATATAAGCAATTAAGTATCCATTCATGCATAAAATGATATAGAACGAGCAATTTAGCTAGGATAAATGATGCTATAAAATAGACGTTATTTGATGTCATCAAATATCCCCCTACTTGAATCCTACTTGTCCCCAAGTAGACTCTAGAAAACTGATGAAAATGTATCCCAAACCAAGGTTTAAGATTTTTATTTTAAGCAATTTTTTCGATTAATTATTAGCACACAACCAAACACCTTAAGAAGTAGGAAAATGAAAACACTCAACTAATCTATGTGGTAACATGTAACTAATTAGCTCAATTGCTCGATCGTGACGAGTATTCTATCATAAGCTTGGCAAGGATACACATCTCCACCACTAAAGCTAAAGAGTGACAAGTCTAAAAGGTAAATTAGGTTAAGGCTTAAGGGTTGATCATTCTCTCCAATCTCTATCGATACCAATATTCCAGAAAAGGTGACAAAACCACACATACACATCCATAACGATAGAATAGACATATGTGATTGCTCGATCCTTAACTCGAATAAGCTAAAGAATAGGATTAGTAATCATCACCAATAGTAGTAAACCAACAGGCTGACAAAATCATATATACACATCCATAACGATGGAATAGATATACATGATTGCTCAAATCCCCATTCGAGTAAAACCAAAGGTTAGGATGAAGAACAATATAGGGTATGGATCGTCTAATCTTTTACCAACAGTAATACACCAATAAGGCGGACAAAATCACACATACACATCCATAACGATGGAATAGATACATGTGATAGCTCACATCCTCATTCGAGCAATACCGAATGTTACGGATTAGGTATGGGAAATATATAATTGTTTTTAAATAAAAAGAACCAAACAAATAGATTAAGTGGAAACAAATAAGGAACGGTGTTGCTAGTTCCTTTCTCGACCATCCCCATGAAAAAGACACAAAATCATAGACATAAATGTCTTGATCATAGATCAACAAAAAAAACCTTAGTTGGTGTTCTCATAACAGTCAACTCCCAATCATCCATAGTATACAAACTATACAACATTAGTGGCGATATCTACCACTTGATACATGAAAATACATAGTTGGTTTATAATTGCGACCAACTAGAAATAATATACAACATAACTTTACATCGTTGGTTTATAACACGTACCAACGAATAATCGATCGTCACAAATAATTAAATCGGTTAAGCTTAGACAAACCGATTGTCTCACAAATCTCACCTTTTTTCTCAATCTTTTTTTTGTATTTTTCTGTTTTTTTGATTTTTTAACTAATATTGAAAAATAGACTACGGTGTAAAATTTCACCACTTCACGAATACGATAAATCTGGATTCTATTTCCGATCATAACAATGAAAGTAGTAAAAATACACAAGCGAACTACTTTTTTTACATTCCCAATTGCATTGTGTAATTTCCCGACCTAACCATGGATAGAAAATTCACCCACGTACCCAATTGCATTGTGTAATTCCTAGACCATACTAGAGATAGAAAATCCACACATGTACACAGGAAGTACAATATTTTACACAAAAGAAACTAGCAACCAATTAAGGACTTAATCTAATAATGTAGGCTAAGGTGTAACGAAACAAAATTTGGTGTAAGAAAAGAATGAAATGGCCCACCAGGTATTTCTAGGGGTAAACTTTGACACATCTTTTCTTCATAAAGTCGACACCAACAAAAACCTTGAACAATCCTATATATCAAGAGCCACGAGGCTCTGATACCAATTGTAGAGATCTTTATAACCCCTTAGATCGTTATTAAGACTCATCTAGGATATAGTAACAATGATTAATAAACTTGCACAGCGGAATAATAAAACAGAAATCAGAGTTACTTCAAGGTTTTCTTTATTCATTATATCCCCAAGATCAAATGATCCTTGAGGCTAAACTAATTAATACATAGATGTCTATAACACATCTACTAACTATCTAACTATGCTAACTAACTGAACGTGTACATACACACGTTTTGTTTTAGTCGACTCTCATTGAGAACACACACTTTTCTGGATACTAAAACAATATGCCTAGACCTCCTTTTATAGCATAAGGAGTCAAGGCTTTACATGAAAACTATTTAAAAGATATTGATGAGTTTGACCAAATCTTTATCTCTTCATCTTTATCTCTTTTTGACCAAATCTTGGTCAAGGCTTTACATGGAAACTATTTAAAAGATATTAATGAGTTTGACCAAATCTTTATCTCTTCATCTTTCTCTTTTTGACCAAATCTTTTTTTTCTTCTACATCTTGTAGAACCCAACAATGACGACTTTGGTCCTTTTATTTCCATCTTGTTTCATTCGTGTTTTGTCTTATCAACTCCAATATAATTCCCAACAGGTATCTTACTTTAAATATAAGAGTAAACAAAAGGTTTATACGGGGGTTAACTAACCAGTGTAGTTAGTTAATATCACAACATGTATAGGCTTTTTGGTGTTATCCTAGAAATTTACCGATTTAAAAATGTCACTCCATCTATTAAAAATAGTGCTTATTATTGTGGTCTCGAATAGATATACCAAGCCAAGTTCTAAAGTTTACAACATCACCGGCACACTCATATTTTTGTGGAATTTGGGTAAACATTAGGAAATAGATAAGGCTAAATTCTCACAATATCTAACAAGGGTTATGTGTGCGGGTCATGCAACTAATAATGTCACAAAAATATGCTAAATGTTTTTAAAATTTTGATATAAATTAGGCATATTGATGTAAAAATATGGACAAGTAAGCGTTCTAATTCTCCTCTCCCCACTTGAGATATACAACGACCTCGTTGTATAAATGTAACATTAAAAATAGGAAAATACAAGAATTAGAACCAGAAAATCCTTTGGGATTTGCTCGGTATGATCCTCCATGTTGCGTTTATGATCAAAAATGTGTGTTGTAAATGCGTCTGGATACCAGCATGACTACAACACACATAGAATTCCAGATAATAAGCATTCCACCAAATTCATTTTTTCGTTCAGTAAGGTCGTTGTATAAAAACATAAGAAAACAATTGCAATTCTATCTCTGTGTATTCAGTTGGTTAGAAAACAAAATAAAAACCTAAAACTGTACAGGAAGTCGATACGCTGTATCCATAAAATAGGATACGCCATATTGAGACATGTAAAAAGTATCTGATACGGGTCAGTCATCTAATACGCTGTATTCATTTAATGAATACACCGTATAGACTGAATTGACAATAAAGTTTAAAAATATAGAAAAGTAAAGACTGGATAACGTCCAGATAGTCGATACGTCGTATCCCTTAAGGTTGGATACGCTGTATTGCCATTCTGGAAAGACAGACTCGATAAAAAAATTAAAATACATTCCGGGTTGTCTCTCGGCAAGCACTTTTGTTTACAATGAAGTCTTTAAGTTAGACCATTCTTCAGCTTCACTCCACCCTTGTGCATCTTTCTTCCTTTCGGCATTGTTTCTGTTTTTAGGCATCGTGTAAGTTACATCATTCCTGATAATCTATTTGTTGAACTTACTGCCAGACTTATATGATCTTACCTTTTAAATGTAAACTAAATCCATCATATCATATATATACATCATCAAAAACATAATAAGTTATGAAGTACATATACATCATAATGTAAATAAGTTCACAAAAAGGTAGAACCGAGAATATCAAGGATGGGGAGATCAAGGATCGGGCTGGTTCTGGTCGTGTGGAGCTGTTGAGGTGTTCGCCCCACCGTCGGTCCTCTGTCAGATACGTCTCTAGTACGGTATGTGCGAATCGCCGTACCTTGGGTAGGTCACACTGCTCGCGTCCAGTAGCTGCCCTAAACGACCAACCGCTCATGTAGTAAACCTTAAAAAATCTTTGCTCAGTGTGTCCACTACTAGACGCTGCTCTCTAAAGCTCTCACGTAGTCCACAAACCTCCTCTTCTAATCTTTGCAACCTATGTGGGATGGTCCTAGGAACGAGAGCAGCTAGGGTGTCTGAGGTGCCTGTGCGGGTGTTGGATCAGCCTAAACACCCTCCTTAGGAATCTCCAGGTCAAGTTGAGCAGCTTCAGCCATAGCAACCTACTGGCTCTCTGGTCCAGGTACTACCCAAGCCCAAACATCTCCTAATCTCTCACAAATGTGCAACCTCACCAGCTCATCCATGTCAATCATCGTGAGGTCACGGACTACTACCGTCAATCCTCGAAGGCTCTTCTCAATAATCAACCCGAAGTGCTCAGCAAGACGCGCAACAAAATATCCCCCAGATATCCTAGCCCCTTGCTTCCTCCCCTCAGCATGCCTAAACAAATACTAGGCTAACAAATAAGGGATGTTTACCATCCCCACATCTATGCTCCTCAGATAGTAAAGGTCAGTAGTGGTTACCTTCTCAGGTGCCTGACCTTTCCCAGCAATGGTAAAAGCAATCAAACGGTGACACCATTTCCTCAATGGCTCCCTGATGGCAGTGTAAGAGGAGACCATGGTAAGAAAATCACCAGAAGAAGAGATCCCGGTCTAGTAATCCCTCAAATCAGCCTTAGAGGCTCTCACTCTATAACTCTCATCCCAATGTGCTCTAAACGCATCAGTATCAATCTCCTCAACTGTGTGTAAACCTAAGACCAAAATAAACTGCCTCTAAGTCATCTGGCATCTAAGCCCCCCTAACTAGAAACAAAAAGTATCAGCAACGTCCAACCCTAGCTCAGTATCACTAAACCTACACGTGCTAAAGAATACTAGAATCAACTCACGAACTAACGGCCCATGAATCTCAATCATCCTCCTTCAAGCATGGTTAACGAACACTACCTGCCCATCACCCTCGGTGTGGTCCATTCTCAGTCTATCAGTAATGGCCTGATCTATCTCCTCGGTTAAGGCCCCAAAATCTAAAACCTGCAACCTGTTTACCTGTCTCCCGAATATCCTACCCAATCTCTCCTTAAAATCCTGAATGATCGTGTCAGTGTACTCTTGGCCCTTCGTATCTAAGGCACAAGTGTCTCTCAGCTATAGGAGGTAGTTGTGCCATATTTGCAAAACTTTAACGTAATTAGTACACAAGATATGAAAATTTTAAATTTACTGACTGAGGGATCAGTACGGCATATAGGAATAACCAATACGCTGTATAAGAGAGATAAAACATCTTGTATCCAAAGAATACTTAATACAGAGTATTGAGGGTTTAAGGTTAATACGCCGTATAAGAAAATTCAATACGTCGTATAACAGATACGCTATTTCAAGTGTAGGAGGGTATATATGCCGTAATCATTAGATGAATATGACGTATGAGGGTTTAAAGTCATTTAGGTTTAAAAGGTAATACGCTATATCCAATAATGTATACGTCGTATTGGGTTTACGCCGTATTCATTTGTTGGATACGTAGTATCTGTTCAGCAGTTAAAAATGGAATATGTTTCCCCATTCTTACCCGTTTGTCCCAAAAAACGTTATTCCTAAACAATCAATGGTTTTAATCTTATCATTTTAAAGGGACAAAGGCATCAATACATATGCTTAACAATACTTAAAAACCCCTAAATCATAATCAAAACCCTAACCCTAATTAAAACCGAATCAAAATTGATAATTACCCTAATGTAGGATGCGGAAGGAAGCAAGTAATAATCAAAAACAAGCCAAGGATCTCCCAAACTTATTAACCGTGGTGAAATTTTTAAATTTTAAGAGTAAAATATGAGAGTGAAAACTGATCTGGCATATCAGTTGGGTTTTTATACCCCAAACTTGATACGCCTTATAGGTGTTTATCCAATACGTCATATTGAATGGAGACGTTGACTAGTCAACTCTGGTTAAAAACTATTGATACGGTGTATTGACTTTGTGCCGATACGCCGTATCTAGCTTAGGAGACCTTTTACTCTTGATAAATAAAATAAAGTAAATGTACCTTGGCCTTCGTAACTTTTCATGTAAGCACCATCCTTATAAAATCGATTAGGGTCAAAGGAGATGCCAAACGGCATATATAAATTCTTATTAATAAAAATTAACGGGATTCCTTCAATAAAATATTGTCGAATCATGGTTTAAATAACAACAAAATCATTGAGAGTAAAAGATTTATTGGGTGCGTCATGGTTTGTTACAATGTTCTTGTCAAACGCATTGGAATAGGTATTAACATTAATCTCATCAACATCATTCGATGATTCGATAGGAACATCCTCCAAAGATATTTTGATATTGATCTTATTATCATTGTTGTCTGAATCTGATTTTAAATCATTGACAGAAACTAATTTATAGAAAAATAAGTTTTTATCGTATGTAAAAGTGTAATTTTCATCATCAGATTCAAAAAATGATATTACAAAATCAAAATCAACCTTTTTGGCATGGTGAGCACTTACCGTAGGTTTAGATGAGACTTCTGGTTTAGATGCTACAACATCTTTGTAAACAATAGCTGGTAACTCGTTCTTAAAATCTTTGAAGTAGTCGATATCTTCAAAATACCTGACCTTACCATAAGTGGCAGTTTCCCAGTTAAACTCCTGACCGCGCCTACGTGCTTTTTCAGCTTCAATCTGAATATACTCTTCCATAGTTATGACTGGTTTGTCCATCTTAACCTAACTATAACCACTATATGGAAACTAGATTGGGGGGAGGGGTTGAATAGTTTTTACCATTTTTAAATAAAACTTAGATAGTCAACTTATGTGAACTTAAGAGATATACACAAGTGTATTTGATAGCGATGCAATAAGTAAACAAGTAATCTACAAAGTATGAACAAGTAAAGATAAGAAAGATCAAACCGATGACACAATGATTTATAGTGGTTTGGCTACGAAGGTCCTCTTCTTCCTACTCCACTCCCTAAGTACCTAACTTGAGAGTTATCTTCACTATGTCAACAAGCTCCCTTTAGGCAGAGAAAACCGTACACGTCGCTTACACTTTTTCCGGTACAAAGTTAAATACCAAGTTCTACTTCGAGATAGAACCAATCTAACACACTATGTATTTTATGGCCTAAATACTAACCTATCATACACATATGATATACACAACACACAACACAAGATATATACGATGAATGATTATCACAATCGTGATTACACAACTAAACTATTAACACTTGAAGCTTGACGTCTTCGTAAGTGTTCTTCACTAAAGAGTGAAATGAGTTAATCACTTGTAATGGATTATATAACAAGTATAATGATCAAAGAATGTGAAAAAGATAAAAAGATATGTGTAAAAATATTTGTCAAGAGTTGTTTTTAATTGAAGACTTAAGGTTGTTATTTATAGGCAACACTTTGAAATTCAAATGCTGGCCTAGACAGCTATTCGCTGCGACCCACGGATCCATCATAGCTGGATCCGTCCCGTGTATTTGGTGGATCCGATGGGGGAGCTGGGACAGCCTTTGTCATTTTGTGATTAACCCCAAATCTATACAAAATATTATTTTATACTTAATAAAACTAGTTTATTAGATTTTTCTAGAACAAAATATTTCTTATCACCAATAAAGAAAGATCTTCTAGATTTGGGGAGATTTGGAAAGATTTGGAAGGATTGTTTCCACTTATGGTTAATCTTATTTTGTCTTACATAATTAATATAACTAGCTAATTATTAATCATGTGTTAACTTAAATCATTTGATTAAAAAAGGTTTATGCAAATGATAATATTTTTCTTTGATCATTAACTACGTTTAATAATGTCATATTCATACCTTAAGTGACTTGTCGTCGTCAAGTAAACTTTTAACTAAATAACTTGTTTACGTAAACTTTTACGTAGTATGACATTATATTTGTTATTATCCAAATATGAAGATCATTAAATATAAATATCGTTTTTGCGCGAATAATTGTATTAACAATCTCCTTCTTTTTGATGATGACAAAATATAAACTCATGTGTATTTAAAAGTTACTAAATAAGTATTTAGTGGATGAGTTTACTTCTCTTCTCCCCCTTTTTGTCAAAGCAAAAAGTGTTGTAGAGGTGTTCCTTGCAAGTCTTGTCTTGATTAATGCTAAGTAACTTTGTTACGAATGAAAAGTAAAGAATAAAGGCTAAATTGCAAGTGCCTCCCCCCCCCCTTGGTGTATACTCCCTCTCACTTGGGGCACCAAGGAATCTAGCTATGGATGTTTGTGACAAAACAAAGTTAGTATATGTTGATCCCAACTTAAGATCTATTCCTTATCTTGTAAAGGTTAAGTTACTTTGGATAAATCCAAAACAACTATGGTAGAAACTTTATGAATACTAAAGAGTATATGGAATCTACTCTTTAATACTTAGAAGAATATTAATGAAACAGTAAACTATATGAACAATGATATTACTGAAAAGCTCTAATATTATTATCAATAATACGAGTACTCTGTGTAGTACTAAGGTTTACAACCTTGAAGCTATATATCAAAAACGTCTATCTAACACCATAACCTAGGATCTCCTTTTATACACTAAGGAGTCCTTTACAAGATAACTACAAATCTTCTATAATGTTAATCTTATACGTATCTTTCTAACTATATAGATAATACTCTGAATAAGTCAATACAAATCTCTTTACACGTCTTTATCTCTTTAGCAGTCTTAATCTTCATCCAGCAGTCTTAAGTTAGTACTAGCAGTACTAACTTACTCTAGCAGTACTAACTGGTTAGTACTGGCAGTTATAATTTGAGCAGTACTAACTCTTGGCTTAGCAGTACTAAGTATGAAGACTTTTAATTCCTAACAATCTTCCCTTAAACTTGTAATTTACCTCCAAATCATCAAGTTTCTTGAATTAAAACTTATTTTCTGAGAGGATTCTTCCAAACACTTCATCTTCTTGGTCTTTTAGCCTGCAAGAATATCTTCCTACATAGTTCTCTGGACATCTCATTATCTTGTTCTACTAAGAGCTTTGCACCCAGCATCAATGTAAGAGTTCCTCTTGACAATGGATACTCTTTCTCTACCAACATGTAGATGTATATTCCCTTCTCTGTAGACACATGATGCACTCCACATGAATCATAAAGCTTCTAAGTTAAATCATGAATATGCTTCTGAAGCTTCCATAACTCATCATCTGCATCTGGTTCAAACAATCTCTTTAACTCAACCCATATCTCTCTTTCTTTGTCATCTGTTGGTTTTGTTGAATTGAACTTTTCTTTAACCAGACTCTATAGCATCACTAAGTCATCCCTGTCAAATACTTTCAGCATATCATCAAAGAAGTGATATACTTCAGTATGATTTCCAACTTTGATGATCTTCTAGTACTTCCTAGTGCCTTCAGTGTAAATCTCCCAGTCAATTAATAAATACTTAGTTTGTAAAGCTTCAACATTCATCCCTTGCTCTGGAACTACTATCATCATTTGTTGTAGCTCTTCTTGTGATCGTTCATCATCTTCTTTATCTCTTGGTTCTTCGGCTAGTTCTGAGCTTTCATCAGTCTTTTGCCTCTTAGAACTTCCTTGATTAAGTTCTTCTTCTGCATCCCTCTTTAAACTTCCAGGGGCTAACTCTGGAATTGCTCTGTTAACTTCACTCTCTATTGGAACAAAAGTGTTTACTCTCCTCATTGTTGTTTCAAACAAGGTCTTGATCTCATCAAAAGAATAACCTCTCAACTGCTGCAGTGTATGACTTCCCATGTGCTTGATATAGTTAGACATATAATTCCTCTGTTGAGCCTGTGTGGGTGGCTTGTTCCTCCTTTGTTCAGCTCTTTGTGCAGTAAAATACATCTTTCTCTGATTGATAAGCTCTATAAGCATTCTTGCTTGTTCAGCTTCAGTGTACTTTTCTATTTCCTCTACTTGTATTCTATGTGCTAACTCTTTATCAGCTTTAACTCTAGCTTGTATGTCTTCCCATTCTTCAACATTAAAAGAGCTAGCTTCTTCATGTACCCTGGAAATCCTCTGCGTCTCTTCTTCTTCAAGTTCAGCTTGCAATCTCGCAGCTGCTTCATAACCAAGTCTTTCTTGTTCTTGCTGCAACTTTGTCTTGGAAACTGTAGGTCTGACAGTACTAACAGCAACACTAGTAGTAGTAACTACTGCACCAGCAGTAGAAACTGGCTCAGCAGTACTAACATCTAAGTCAGCAGTAGAAACTTCCTTAGCAGCATCAAAATCATATTCAAACTCCATATCTTGCCCATGCCTCCTCTGAATCTCTACATCATGTTGTACCAATGAAATGCTAGGATCTGTGATTGATTAAGATTCAACCCTTAATATATAATAAATATAATATATATATAAATATATAACAAGGATAAGAATCAAAAAATCTCAGTTGTAATAAACCGGGAGTATGATTCCCGGGTCGTTTTCCCCAACGAGGAATGCAATTGAAAGTCGAGAGTCGTTTTGATAATCGATACTTGAATGGAATAAGATTATGATGGGATTTCTAAAGCTACGGGAAAATTAAGGCAAACACTTAAAAACAATTAAGGGAAAACTATTTTAAACTAAAAACGCAAAACGGGAATCCTAAAAACACAACTAAAAACTAGCTAAGGCAAATATTAACCCTAAAAATTCAAACTTAGTTTCTAAACCTTTAAAATGACAAAAGAAAATTTTTCAAGAAAGATTTATATTTTTTTGGCTTTTTAATATTTTTTTATGAATTAAAACCTATTTAATCTATTTAAAATTCTAGAAAATGACAAATTAATTCTTAAAAATACCAAAAAATGATTTTCTACTTTAGAAAAGTCTAAAATATCATAAAAACTCAGAAAAACATTTTTCACTACTTTTTATAATTAAAAACTATTTCTTAAAATTAATTTAAAAAGCTAAAAATGAAATTTAAAATCTAAAAATGATGAAAAAGATTTTAAACTTTGTAAACCTAAAACTATTTATTCTAAATCTAAAAACAATTTTTTTGTAATTTTCTGAATTAATTTACTATTTTTAAATAATTTTCTAAAATTCTAAACTTCGAAAAATAAAAAAAATAACAAATAAAGTTGGAAAAATATGAAAAATTGCAAAAAAAGTCCTAAAGGTTATAAAGTTCCTAGGAAAAATAAGCTGGTTAAGCCAGCTTATCGAATAAGCTCTAAAAAGCTACAAATAATCTGCGAAGTGGTTATAAGAAAAATGGGTGAAAATGTGTAAAAGTATATAGATAATGCAAAGATAAACGGAAAAGACCCAAGGGCGCTAGTGGTAGTGAGTGTTGGTGTTAAAACGTTTGGTGATAAGGGTAGATGTCACGGGTTCGAGTCTTGCTCACCTGGGACTTCGCTTAATCCCAAACGTTTTTGTTTTCCATTTTTTTACGACTTTTTAGAAAAATACTAAATAAGCAATTTTTACAAAAGCACATTTTTTATAAATAAAAAATAAGCACGAAATAAGCTGTTAAAGGGTGACAGAATAAGCTTAATACTCTAAGCTATAAAATGCTAACTGTTTAGCAAATTAAGCACTAATAAGCAAATGAAAACTTAAAATAAGCTAAGACAGATGAAAGAGTATATCTAAAAAGCACTTAGGAACAAAAATAAGCAACTACAATAAGCTAGAATGGCAGATTACTTAAAAAGCTATATTACTTAAAAAAATTAACTTAAAGTGCAAATAAGCCTAAATAAGCTTAACCCTAAAGGAAATAAGCTAAATTGAACTTAAACTAACCTAATAAGCTAAACTAAACCTAGAATAAGCAAAAGTAATAAGCTAATAAGCCTAAATAAGCAAATAGCTTTTTGGCCAAAACTGATAAGCTAAAAGGCCAAAAGGGACTTTTCTAGCTGAAAAATAAGCTAGTAAAAGGATCCTTATGGCTTAGTGAGTTATACCACTAAGAAGAATGGCCAAAAAGCTACAATAAGCAACAATGAAAAAGCATTTTGAAATTCAAATAAGCACTTAAAAAGCTTCATGAAAAAGCTATCTCACACTGATTCAACACTTAGACAAATTTTTGTAACTTTTTATAATCTTAACAAATCACCACTTTTGAGCATAAAAATAAGTAAACAAACAGATCCTTATGACTATATAACTTACAAACAGATTAAATTTAGACCTCAAAGAACAAGAATCAACAATCAAAAAGTATTTTGATATTCACAATAAGCCATAAAAAGCATTTGAAAAAGCAATTTCTTAAATTTTTTAAACACTTGGCAAATTTTGACAGCTTTTGGTAAAAACTCAAAACAACAATGCAGGCTATTTTAACTTGATTTCTAACACATTCATAAAGACAAAAACATCACAAAACAACAGTATTCAAAGGTCTAATCAAATAAGCTTATATAATAAGCTATATGTTCTTAGATTCAAACAACTATTTATAAAACCTATGATTTAGAGATTTAACACTTAAAATTTAAAACAAACTGATTTTTAGGACTAGTTATAGCTAAACTAAACTGACTCAAGTGTCAAAATGGTATTTTGACCCATTTTAACCCATGAAATCAGTTAAATCAAACACCCCTTTAAAAACTTAAAATGCTTTTTAAACTTGAAAACTTAAAATTTTTAGAGTAAACTGCAAAAATCATCCCTGTGGTTTGTAGTTAGTGGCACTAATCATCCCTAGCCGATACTATTGGCAAT
>BQNB010040557.1:0-47322 GCA_026074375.1 Tanacetum coccineum
AGTATACAAAGTTGTCAAAGCTCTCTATGGGCTACATCAAGCTCCCAGAGCCTGGTATGCTACTTTATCTACTTTCTTACCTAATCATGCTATATTTGATGCTATACAGCTAATGGGGTATGAGGGGGATTTAACAGTGTTAACATTTAATAAAGCTTTGTTTTCACCCCAATGGAGGTTTTTATTTCATACAATTAATCATTGTCTTAGTTCCAAAAGTACCTCTTGGGATCAAATTCCTACTAACATTGCCACTGCTGTCATATGTTTAACATCTAATCAGAAGTATAATTTTTCTAAATTAATTTTTGATGGTATGCTTAGACATTTAGATGCTAAGAAGAAATTTGTTATGTACCCACGTTTTATTTCTATCTTTTTAGGTAAACAACTAGATAATGTATCTGTACCTTTAGATCATTTTCCTGTAAATACTTTAACTAGTAAAGTCTTTTCTTTCATGGTCAAGAAGGGTAAACATTTCTCAGGGAAAGTCACCCCTTTGTTTGCTACAATGTTGGTCCAACCAACTCAGGATGAGGGTGTTTCTTCAGAAAGACCATCTGAAGCACAACCTACACCCTCCCCTGTTCCCACTAGTGAAGTACCTTATGAGCCACAGACTGACTCATCCCCTGCTCAAACTAGTGAGGTACCTATTGAGCACCAGTCTCACCTTTCCCCTAGACCTTCACCCACTACTAATATTCCTGGTTCTATCCCAGAATCTTCTGGTGAGAATCTTGGAGGTCATTCATCCAGTGATAAATCCCTTTCAGGGAATGAGGATGAAATGACTATCCAAAGTGTCTATGATATTTGTCTATCTTTGTGTAAACAGGTTTCAGATCAAGCCAAGGAAATACAAGCCTTGAAGGCTCAGATCACAAAGCTCAAGAAGCAAGCTAAACCTGTCATCAAACACCATAGAGCAATTGAAAGTGTTTTGTGAAGCAAAGGGGATTCCCAAGGTAGAGGTTTCTTTAAAGAAATCATAAGGCTTGCCACAAAGAGTCTGTATCCAAACAAGGGAGGATGTTTGCCAAAAGCAGAATACATTCAGTTTCAAAGAGATCCTCTGTTTGATGAAATGCCTGAAGATACAGTTGATCACATGGACACAGAGAATGCTCAAGATGAAGGGAGGACAAGAGAAATAGTAGATGAAGACAAGGAGATTGAGGAGAATGCACTTAGTACTGAAGAAGTACTTAGTACTGACAAGGAAGGAGTTAGTACTGACATTGAAAAAGTTAGTACTGACAGACCAATAGTTAGTACTGACGGATCCAAAGTTAGTACTGACAAGCAAATTGAAGGTACTGATGAACAAGTTGAAGGTACTGAAGAGCACAATGAGGGTACTGAAGAGAAAAATGAAGGTACTGAAGAGATCTTTGAAGGTACTGAAGAGCAAAAAGAAGGTACTGAAGAGAAAGTTGAAAGTACTGATGGGCAAATAAAAGGTACTGAAGATCAAACTGAGGAAGAAATTGCTACTCAAGCCACTCAAACATCCACTCAAACACCCACTTCTATGATATTTGGAGATGATGAAACAATAGCTAAGGTACTCCTCAAACAATGAGTCATAGCTCACAAGTTGTTTCATGAGGAAAAAGAAAAAGGTGTAGAGTTGAAGGATGTTGATGAACTGAAAGACCCTTGGCCTACTTCTACAAGATCACTTCTCACATTAAAGCCTCTTCCAAAGATTGATCCAAAAGACAAAGGGAAGAAGAAGATTGAAGAGGAGGATGAATCTGAAAGTGAATCTGATGGTATACCTGAAGCTGAGAAAAAGTTCAAACAGCTTAAAAGTGATGAAGAGATGGCTAGGAAAATACAAGAAGAGTGGGAAGCTGAAGAGGAGAGAAACAGAATTGCTGAAGAAAATGCTGCAAATGAAGATCTTATAAGAGACTTTGATGATATAAAAGCAAGGATTGAGGCAGATACATCTTGATGAGAACTTCATGAACAAGAAGAGAGCCAATTTACAATAGAAAGAAAAGTGCAAAGTTCTTCATGACACAATTGCTGCTCAAAGAAAGTTCCTTGCTCAACAAAGATCAGAAGCTATAAGGAATAAACCACCAACCAAGAATCAACTCAGAAATCAAATGATGACCTACTTGAAGCATGTGGGAAACTACAAACATGCTGAATTGAAAATCAAGAAGTTTGAGGAAGTACAAGCTTTGTATGAAAAGATTAAGAGGTCTGATGAAGATTTCATCTCTATTGGGTCTGCTGAAGATGAAAGGTTGATCAAGAAGATGAATGAGAAGGAGTTGATTTATCTAAATGTGAAGTGATCAAGGGAAGAAAGACAAGAAGAAGTTCAGGAGGAAGATAAAGATGAAGAGAGTACTAGAAAAAGAAAACATGGTACTAGGAAGAAGATGAAGTCAAGGAAAAGAAGATATATTCAAAACACTTCTGAGGATGATAGTGACAAGGAAAATGATGAACTGAGATTGTATTTAACTATAGCTCCAGATGAAGAAAAAGAAGTGGACTATGAAATTTTGACAGAAATATATCCAATCAAGAATGGAAGACAAGTGTGGTTTGGAGCTAAACCACAAGCTGATCAAGATGAACACCTTGAAGAGATTAATCTACATGTGGTGATTAGGAGTAATGGGACAGAAGAAGATATTTTAGTATTTTGATGTCATATTGTCCAATTTTTGATAGAAGAAGATCTGATTTGCTGTGTACCAACTAGTAATGGAAAAATACCAAGATGAGATGCCTGAAGGTTTTGACAGAGTACTTTGGGGAGATTTGATGGTAATGTTCAATCCAGATGATGAAAATGAGTTTTGGAATGCACAGCAAGATTGGAAGATTGTGAGTTGGAAGTTGCATGGTTCTTCAGGAGTACATACTTTAGTGACTGACACAGGTTTAGTCATCCATATGCTGGTAGAGAAGAAGTATCCTTTGAGAAAGGAAGTACTGAAGCAGATGCTGAAATTGAAGTTAGAGTCTGAAGAAGAGAGTACTATGGCATTGGAGTTGATTAAATTTGTCAAGAAGATACTTGCAGAGTTAGAATCTGAAGAGTAAGATTGATGGGATTGAGAAGGGTTTGAGTGTTGGCTAACCACCACACAACAAATGGTCATCAGTTCACCATGCTTAACAGGCATAAGAACTGGCTAGTCCATAAGCAAACGGCTTGTGGTAAAGACTTCTCAAATCCGTTTATGGTTGACAATTTACCAAAAATTGTAGGGTTATCAACTCACCTTGCTTCTGTGGTGAAGAGTTGGCTAGTCCATGATCAAACAGTTCATGGTAAAGACTAATCAAATCTGTTGATAGCTGATAGTTTGCTAAAAACTATATGGTTTATCAATGCACCATGTTATTACAATGAAGCATTGGCTAGTCCAAAAGCAAACGGTATTTGGTAAAGACAAATCAATTCCGTTGATGGTTGACAGTTTACCAAAAACTGTATGGTAATTAACTCACCATGTTTTTGAAAAATGAAGAGTTAACTATCCCAGAGCAAACGGCTACTGGTAAAGGAACATCAAATCCGTTAATGGCTGGTAGTTTGCCAAAAACTACAAAGCCAACTTAGTTGGATTGTTGCTGAAAAGATGTTGCTGAGTTGCTGAGAAGACAAAGTTGCTGCTGAAGAAGGATAGAGTTTACAAGTTCAAGAAATGATATGAGTGTTTGGATACATCCTCTATGCATTAAAGAAGTTGAAGAAACATGAAGTTAAACAAGTTCAACATTCATGTTTAAGGGAGGATTGTTAGGATTTATGTTTTAGTAAGTTAGTACCGACAGTACAAATAGTTAGTACTGTTAGTTATAGTTAGTACCGACAGTACAAAATGTAAGTACTGATCGATTAGTTAGTACCGTTAGTTAGAAAATAGTTAGTACCGTTTAAGAGATGTGTATGAGATATCTTAGGAAAAGATAAGTATGCGTTTTGTAAGCCTGTTCTGTTAGGGTTTATCCTTAGTTTATAAAAGGATCCCCTTGGGCATAGTTAGAGATACGTCCTCAAGATATCTCATAGCAATATCATATCTCAAATAGTTAGTAATCTGTAATAGTTCAAAGCAGATTAATAGAAGTTGTTATTTAGTTATACATTGTTTTTCTTAGTACTTGTGTTGAGATTCCGCATCAACATATTGTATTCATAATCAGTGTTTCTATATAGTCAGTTGTATTTATACATCTTGGCTATCATCCTTCATAGGCTACAAAGATCTATTCATTTAGGGACTCACACTTAGCTCGCTCACTAAACTAACCAAATAAATATTAGCTACGGAACCTCAACTAAACCTACAGCCACCCAGGCCGATGCAACTCTTGCCAAAAAAAGGAAAACCAAGACAGATATTGCGACTACCACAGTGAGAAAGGACATTATACCAACGACTGCTTTCAACTAAGAAGACAGCTTGAAATGGCCCTGGAATCGAGGAAACTCAACCACCTGGTCAAAGACGTTAGGCAACGGGGACGGGGAAACGCCAAAGGGAGAGACGCGGGAAAAGACAAAGTAATAAACATGATCAAGTCGTGGCCGGATGACAAGAAGAGAAAGTTAGTCGAGAGGGACGAGAGTTGGATGAAGGTACCCATCACGTTCCCGCCTTTGTCAGTAGAGGATGTTTCGGACGAACCACTCGTTATAGAGGCAGTTATGGAGGGATATTTGGTCCGAAGAGTGTATATAGACCAGGGGGCCTCGCTGGAGGTAATGTTCGAACATTGCTTCGAAAACTTGAGTCCCGCGATGAAGTCGCGGTTGAGGAGCACACATATGGATCTAGTAGGTTTCGCCGGGGGAGTGGTGAAGCCCTTGGGAAAGACCGAGTTGGAGGTAGTTTTTGGTGACGGCAGATTGTTCAGGATGGTAATGATAAACTTCACTATAGTCCGAGCTCCCTCACCCTATAATGTCATTTGTGGAAGGACGGATTTAAGAGCCCTCTGGGCAGTGTCCTCAACTACACACTCCATGATGAAATTTCCCACCCGAGGGGTATCGCAACCCTGGTCACGCGGACTGTGGTTATTGCCGAATGCTAGAGGCTGGAGAAGAAGTAAATGGTTGAAAAGGGAACCAGTCAAAAAACTCTCCAAGAAGAGGAAGGTCCGGAAAGAGTAGATTTAACAGAACAAACGTTAATCAACCCGGCATACCCGGATCAACTGGTTACGATAGGGGGAAACTTGTCGGAAGAATGGTAGAGCCAACTCAGAATACTGCTAAAGAAAAGCATGGATGTTTTCGCATGGGAACCGGCGGACATGACGAGGTACCGAAAAGGATAATAGAACATTCGCTCTACGTCAATCCCTTGATAGAACCCGCCGTACAAAAAAGAAGCGGAGTTGGATGCTGTATAGAACCGCACGGTAGTGATCAAAGATGGTGGAAAGAGTAGGTGAAAGCGGGGAAAATTCGTCCGGTTAGTGTCACCCACACGTGGTTGCAAATACCTGTTACTTGTGAATAATGGCCGACGTATTCTTGGTGAAATGTTACATAGATTTTAAAAACCTTAACTCGGCGTGCCTAAAAGATTACTATCCCTTACCGGATATCAATGGGAAAATAGAGTCGGTAGTAGGTTTCCGGTACAAATGTTTCCTGGATGCATATAAGGGATACCACCAAGTGCAGATGGCTCAGGAGGACGAAGAGAAGACAACATTCTACACAGACCGCGGCACGTATTGCTACACGAAGATGCCCTTCGGACTTAAAAACGCGGGGGCTACTTACCAAAGACTGGTCGACACGGCTTTTTAATCCCAGATCAGGAGAAACTTAGAGGCTTATGTCGATGACATGGTCATCAAGAGCAACGACGAAAAAATGCTGATAGCAGACATCGCCGAGACATTTGACAACCTCCTGAAGATCAACATGAAGTTAAACCCGAAAAAATGCTCGTTTGGGGTGGAGGAAGGAAAATTCCTCGGATACATGGTCACCTCCGAAGGAATCCGGGCCAATCCAAAGAAAACCAAGGCAATCGCTGACATGCAATCCCCTCGGACTTTGAAGGAGATGCAAAGTTTGAGCGGGAAGTTAGCCGCGTTGAAGAGGTTCTTATCCCGTTCCGCTGAAAAATCGCTACCCTTCTTTGAAATGTTGAAGGACATAACGAAAGAAAACAAGGACGAATACCGCTGGACTGAAAGCGCGGAAAAGGCATTCCAAGAAATGAAGCAATGCATAGTGGGGATACCGTTGCTAACCACTCCTGGTAAGGAAGAAACGTTGTATGTGTATCTAGCAGCGGCAACAGAGGCTGTGAGCGCGGTACTACTGACAAAAAGGAAAGGAAAGCAATGTCCGATACATTATGTTAGCAGGACACTGAACGAGGCCGAGAGAAACTATGCCCCTATGGAAAAATTGGCCCTATCATTGTTACACATGTCACGGAGATTACGAAGGTACTTCGAAGCCCACCCCATCAAGGTCATAACGGATCAGCCGCTAAAGCAGATATTGAACAAGGCCCAAGCATCAGGGAAACTCACCAAATACTCGGTGGAATTGGGAGCATACAATATAGCGTACGAACCAAGAAGTGCCATAAAAGGGCAGGTACTGGCTGACTTCTTGTCGGAGGCTCTAGTGGGAAGCCATCCCAAGGAGTTCTTCCGACTCCCGGCTGACGTACCAAACCAAGATGAAGTTGAAAAATGGACCCTATTCACTGATGGTGCCTCGAACAACAAGGGGTCCGGAGCAGGTTTAGTGCTCATCAGCCCCAACGGCGTTGAGTTCACGTACGCTCTCCGACTGAACTTCATGAGCACGAATAACGAGGCAGAGTATGAGGCTCTACTCGTGGGTCTCAACATGGCTAAAAAGATGAACGTCAAAGACATCGATGCAAAGGTCGATTCGTAACTAGTAGCAAGCCAGATCAACGGGAGCTACATGGCGAGCAGCACTAGCATGATTAAATACCTAGCCACGGAAAAGGAGTGCATAGTCGGGTTCAGAAGCTTTGTCATCCAGAACATACCCAGAAATCTAAACCAGAAGGCCGATATCCTTAGCAAGCTAGCCACTCATGCGTTTGATCATCTCACCAAAAAGGTTCTGGTCGAAGTATTGGCGGAGCGGTCAACCGATCGAACGGAGATAAGTGCCATAGTAGAAGAAGAGGAAGACAACTGGATGACCCCCATCATACGATGCTTGGCCGAAGGAGTGTGGTCGAAAGATAAGGAAGAAAGGAGGGCTCTGAGAATGAAAATAAATCAGTACGTCCTCGAGGAAGGCGTGCTCTTCAAAAAAGGATATTTGGTACCTATGTTAAGATGTGTGGGACCCTTACAAGCCAACTACGTTATCCAAGAGATACACATGGGATCCTGCGGAATGCATGTCGGTGCGAGGTCGGTTGTGGCAAAGGCCATAAGGCAGGGATACTACTGGCTGACTATGCATAGGGACGCTAGAAGCGTAACCCAAAAATGTGACTCATGCCAGGTGCATGCCCCGGTGCCAAGACGCCCTAAAACCCTAATGACTTCAATCATGGCACCGTGGCCATTTTACCAATGGGGAATGGACATTCTAGGCTCCCTACCTTAGGCCTCCGGAAAACTAAAATTCATCATCGTAGCCATCAACTACTTTACGAAATGGATCGAAGCGAAGCCGTTGGCCAGAATCACTGGGAAAGACGTAAAGAAGTTCGTATGGGATAACATCGTGTGCCGTTTTGGGCTCCCGCGAGTAATAGTCACGAATAACGGAACCCAGTTCGTTAATGATCCATTCAAAGGCTGGTGTGAATCCCTGGACATTAAACAGATGAACACAACGGTGGCTCACCCGCAGGCTAACGGTTTAGTGGAAAGGGCTAATAAGAGCTTGTTGGAGGGTATTAAAGCAAGGCTAGGAAGGGAGAGAGCAGGATGGGTCAACGAGCTACCTGACGTACTTTGGGCTCATCGTGCCTCCCTGAAGCAAAGCAATGGCGAAACACCCTTCAGCCTTACATACGAGAGTGAGGCTGTGATACCAGCGGAAATAGGAATGCCCACCCACCGAACCATGATGATTAGAGAAAATGAGAACGAGGACGAGCTACGTCTGAATATGGATCTCCTTCAAGAAAGAAGAGAAGCGACGGCAATAAGGGAAGCCAAGTAAAAGACCAAAATGGAGCAATATTATAACCAAAAGGTGAGGCTGACGTCGTTCAAACCAGACGAGTATGTGTTCCAAAAAAATAAAGCCAACAGAGTAGAAGACCAAGGCAAGTTGGGGCCGAAATGGGAAGGACCCTACAGGGTAACGGAAGCATACCGGAACGGCTCTTATAAGCTGCAAACAATGGGAGGAAAAAAAGTGCCCAGGACTTGGCACGCCATCAACCTTAGGAAGTGTTACGTATAAGGTCCAATGTAATGAAGGTTTTAAGGACCCGGTGTTTTAACGAAGGATCAATGTAATGATGTCTTATTTTCTAATAAAGATTCCCTCCCAAATCAGGGAGAGGAACAATTTTCCTAAAAACACAAAAAAGTAAATATAACGAATTTATGGTTTTGGCAGGGATTGGCTACCCTGACCGACACATGTAACCAATGTCTACACCACTTTTATCCCGACGAGTGTTTCACACTCCGGATGAGTCCAAGAGCCAATGGCCAAGTGACGCTCATTTCCCGAAATGCAAGACGTTCTGGATGAGTCCAAGAGCCAATGGCCAAGTGACGCCCACTACCCGAAACGCAAGACGTTCCGGATGAGTCCAAGAGCCAATGGCCAAGTGACGCCCACTACCTGGAACGCAAGACGTTCAGGATGAGTCCAAGAGCCAATGGCCAAGTGACGCCCACTACCTAGAACGCAAGACACTCCAGATGAGTCCAAGAGCCAATGGCCAAGTGACGCCCACTACCTGAAACGCAAGACTTTTCGGAGGAGCCCAAGGGCCAAATAACATAAATGACAAGGAAGCAAAATGAAAGTACACATCTACATAAACGGTATGGCCACCAATTCCATTAACATTGATTAAAACAAGTTAAAAAAGGAGACAGGTTTATGATGCGCTTCCGTATAAGTCACGGACTTCACAAAACTGGCTTTAATCAACATTTACATTGTAAACCACAAAAGACGGAAAAAACCCCTGATAAACTACTGCCATGCCGCAACATTCGAAGCGTCCGTAGTATTCGAAGCACCCGCGGCATTGCCGCTCAGAGTAGGTCTGGTGCCTTCTGGCCACATATTCTGCAGATCCCCCAAAGGAAGTCGGAAGGATTCAGCCAACTTCTCCACATACGGGTAACTCTTGTCGAAGAGGGAATCAAACTCAGTCATAAAAGTCTCTTTACACGCCGGGTCATAGTCAACGGCGGTGGCCAAGAAGGCCTGAGCTTCCTCCTTAGAACAAGCGGCCTTCACACCCTCCGACCATCCAGCGGCAATAGCCAGGTTAAAAACATCAGACAAACTCTTTCTGTACTCATCGCTGGATAGGAGCCTTTGAACCACGGTAGGGAGCAGCTGGTGAATGTAATTATGTCTCACAATCTCTGCTTGGCTTAGATCCACAGTTAAACGCTCCAGATCACCCCTTAGTGTGCCGACAACACCTTTTGTCTCGGTCAAAGAGGAAGTCTTGGAGGCGAGATCCGCCTCCAACTGCTGGATGCGCTCCTCTCTCTCTCTTGATCCCTATCTAGAAGGTCATCCCTTTCCTTCTCCATGGCAACAAGCTTTTCAACAAGATCCGCCTCCTTTCCGACACAACCCAAATGCACCTGCTGAAGTGCCTTGTGATCTTCAGATAACTAGTTTTGACTTCGGACAGTATCCAACAGCTGATTATGTGTTTTAGTTAGTCTGTCAGAAATGGCTTGACAAGACCGGTGGGCTCAAACAGTTCTCCATAATCTTCGTTCAGGGCCTCGTACCTCCACAGAATGTCAATTTGGGCCAAAGCTCCCCGACCAAGTTCGAACCACGAACGTTGGAGAGCCTGATAGTCACTCAGTTGGCTCTGTTGGCTCCGGACAGCAGGGGTAACTAAATTTACCAGCATATCCTGACAAGACTCAGCATCATTGAGAATTGAATGGGTGGTCAAATTCCAGGCCGGGACGAAGAGTTCAGGAGAACCCGCATCCCTCCGAAGGGAGCTACCTGTAACAAAAAGTCCAAAGTTCAAGACCCACGTCGATGAATAAAACGAACGCAATGTTAAGATAGCAAGAGAAGGAATGAACCAGCCCTGTCTCCACCAAGATGGCGGGCAGGAAAGGCTAGGCGATGCGAACCACCAGAAGTAGAGCTCACTCCGTGACCTAACAAAAAAAAGAGGGAGGGGGTAAGATGACCTCGAGAAGAAAAGAGAAGGCAAAGGAGGAATAATAGGGCACTTACCGGCGGAGCCAGAAGCGTGTGTACGCTCCGGGCCACTCCTCACTGTCTGCGTATCCTCGTCGGAATGGCCAGACTGTTGATATTAAGGGGAATGTTTGAATTGAGAGGAGTTAGCTTCGGTAGTATCTTCCACATTGTCAAAAGGTTGGTCCGTACCCTCCTCCGTTTGAGTGACGGGCTCCGAAAGCAGGCTAGCAGCGACTTTATCTTCGTTAGGAATGATAGTATTAAGGGGAGAGGCTGAGTGATGAGTACCGGAGCCACTGCGGTTGGATTCATCGGCTTTGGAATCTGACAGAGCGAAGGACAAAGGTGTTGTTTTCTTTTTCTTCGTTCGCTGAGAAGCCCCCTCAGCAGCTCTTTTTCCAACTACTTTATCCTTGGCGGTCTGGGCTTTCCTCTTTGCCGCAAAGACCCTTTCATTATCAACTTCAACAACCCTTTGATGATCCGACTTTTTGGGGATCTGAGAGCTGGAAGGTAAAGGAGGAGTAGTATGCTGTGGAATAACCTCGTTAGCCGCAAGAGCTGTTCCCTTCCCAACACGGACACCGCCGACCATCGGGAACTTGAGGAATTGAGACATGCTGGTAGCAACTGCAAAAAAAACATAAAAAAATGGGGGGGGGGGGAGAAGAACAAAGCAAGTCAGTACAAAGCACAATGGTCGAACAACATACACAAATAAATGGGGATTAATATAATATTATACGTTCCCTTACCATCTTATTAATTGAGATGGTGCGACCTCACATGCTTCCATACGGTTGTAAGACCAACCGCGTACAACATAGCCGGATGAACAGGACGGAGGTCAATTATGTGTTCACATAATCGACGAATGTCCTGTGCATAAACGCCGGTGGGAGGAGGATCCGCCACACTAGAATCCTGATGCCTCCAAGGCATGGCATCCGGAATAGCATAACGGTCTATAAGGAAAAACCGGTCCTTCCAGTGCTTTAGGCTTCTGCAAAAACTCAGTAAACAATCTTGATGTGGACATCATTACCTAACGGCGCTCGAAGGAGAACCAGTGCCCCTGTTTATTAAGTTTGTAAAAGGCACGAAATAGGTTGGCGAGGGATTTATCTCTAAACTACGATAGTATATCTCAAACATGGTTACTCGATTCAAACCTAACGGAACTAATCGGGAAATATGTACACAGAAATGTTTAATAACGCCGAGGAGAAAGGTAGAAAAAGGAACCCTAACACCCGATAGCTCTAAATACTGGTCATATATACCTATCTTATCAGCCGGAAGCCTGTTCATAGTCAGGCCGGAGGGAGGAACGCAAGGATGAAGGTCTAAAGGAATAGCGTATTCAACAACAAGGTTGTTAACCTCGTCGGAGGTCAGAACGGATGGGTTGACGTGCATGTCAAACTTCGGAACGACAGCGTCACCGACACTTTGAGATCCGGAAGACACGTGGTGCAGGAAAAAGGGAAGGCAAAAAGAATAAACGACAAAAGGACGAAACGCACCTGAAGGAAGAAGAGTCCGGAAGAAAAGCCTAGAGGGAGAAAATTTCAGTAAAAAAAACGTGAAGCAGTAAAAAGGCGACCGAGGTATATATATAGGCGAGTAAAGAGGTAACTGAAGAGTCATGATGTGACTAGGGCCGATGTGGAAGCATCTCGACCGCATAAAAAGGACACATGGCATCACCATGATTACCAAGACAAAAACCACCCCCGCCTTAAGTAACTGCCTTTAAAAAAAGAGTGGGGGAGGGGCAAAGTTGCAAAACTAACACGCGAATCCCCGGAATAATTTAAGTATCATACAATCACCTGAACAGCTGATCACATGATACTTGGGGGACATGACGACGGATGTACCCGAAACGTACACCGGAGGATATTTCCCGGAGGGTTACCGACAAGCTTTCTGGAAGACTACCCGGAACAGCCAAGCACACTTCTTGATTCCGGGTTTCACAAAATCTTGTTCTCAAGGTACACCTAATACCTGACAAGAATACTAGGTATAGCCCAGGGATCCATGCCTCATAGTACAGCTACAGGAGGAGAACGGTACTTCGACACTGTTCCCCTCCTCGTGTATAAATACCTTTTACTCGCACACATAAACCAGGTTCAGATTCCTAATCACATATTTACTTTAACATTCTATCGGAATATCCTTTTACTTATCCTCACGCCGGAGCTTGGTCTTGGGACTTCCCCAGGACGAGGCTAACGCGTCTGTTTCTTATATTTCAGGAACGTGAGGAACGTCCGCTCCATCTTACTCGGACGTTCCGACAAAGGGTGAATCTTTACTTTAACAGGTATCAATGTGAATTTGGGAACATGTATCTTAGTTTTATCCCTAATTAATTCTATCCATATGAAATTTGAGCGACATCTCTTTCTCATCAAAAATCTCTATGATTTTTTTATGAATTGTTGGGGTACCTTCTGATGCTTGATTTTCGTTTTCTTGATAATTTTATCCTATGGAATGTCATTTTCGTTTCAACACATGGGTTGCTTACTTTGTTTATGAATTATTTCTTATATCATATTTAGTTCATAACTCTGTAAATGTAAAATCAAAAAGAAATATACTGACATGTGATTTAAATGATGAACCACATATTAATCACAATCATATGCAATCGCTGATGCAATACGAAACTAGGAACAACATATTGGCTAATAGAAACAACGCTGCTCAGGAATTTGAATGGTTTTTAATCCACAGGAAATCCATCATGATTATGCAAATGTCTAATCACCTGTTGCTGTTGCGGATGGTCCAACGATTATGTCATCTTCACGCCTTAAAGTGTTACGAAGGGTTTCACATGATTCAGCACCTTACATTGGTTTTTCTGCTCGTGGTGCGCCCAGGTGTTCTGTTTGCGTGGATCAAGTTTTTATCCAACATGTACCCATGAGCGAGATATACATGCAATTTACATAATCATATGTTGTATAAACCTATACGCTATTACTATTTTTAATTGTATTTCAAAATAAGTTGCATCTGAAACGGTGCCTATTATTTACTTAGTATCTAATTTTTTTGTCGTTGGCAACTTCCGTAGGTACGGGATAATTAATGGCACGCAAGACGATAGCAGCGAAGGCTAACCGCAAAACACTAAAAGGTATGATGATCTTCATAGGTTAGGCTATTGGTGTCAACGTTTAGAGTTAGCGAAACCTATATCAGAATGAGTTTATTTTTATATATATGAAACATTATTTTTAACCTTTTGGAATTATGTAGGGTTAATGGCATGTAATAGCAACGTACTTTCCCATTTGTTTCATTATCAGATACAAACTCTAAAAAGTACCACAATACCCATCCAACTTTGTATGTTTTGTGTAGAAATCAACAAATCAACCCTTTTTACCTACAAAATCCACGTTACGTGACAAATGTACATGCCACGTCGTTTTTTGTACCGTTGAGTTCCACGTCAGCCACCTAATACACATTATAAGTGTTCTTCCCCGAATTAAGATGTATAATTTGATTCAACAATACTTTCCCATTTGTTCCATTATCATATACGAACTCAAAAAAGTACCACAATAACCATCTAACTTTCAAAATTTGTTTCATTATCATACGTTTGCTTACGTGGCCATATTGTTTTTTACCGGTGTATTCGGTTGCCTGTATGGCCACGTAAGCAAACGTATAATAATGAAACATATTTTGAAAGTTGGATGGATATTGTGTTACTTTTTTGGGTTCGTATCTGATAATGGAACAAATGAGAAAGTACGTTGCTATTACATGCCATTAACCCAATTATGTATATCAGTTATATGCATATACTTTTATTGATACCTAAAGTCGAGATGATTTAGTAATCGTAACTTCATTTTCTTATTGGCTCTTACGTTTTGCCTAAATATGATTATCCGTAGATTGTCGAAACTAGAACCGAATGGAATATTTGATTTTTAAAGAGTTTTTCCACAAATTTGATCCCCTATAGGCTTCATTGTTTTCCACTAAATTGTCATTTTTCGACTTAATGATTGGTGACTTTTTTTAATTTTATTGTAAATGAAAATTATGATTTTGGCACTTCTCATGAACTTATTTCCAAATTTACACTAAATAACCCATTCTAAACACCCACATATAGGGAAAATTAGTTTTTAAAAATGTACGGAAGGTTCCTCATTTAGGAGTTATTATAGACGAGTAATGAGCTTTATTTTTTATGTTATGCTGATTATGCATACTCCACTTATGCATACTCCACTTAGAGTTCCATGTCCATGGTATAACTTCTTAATAGGCCAAGTCGTATCAGTCCTTCATTTTTCCTAACGAACATCATACGCCAAAAAAATTGATCAAAATATACATGTTCAAAGTTTATATCATCCTATTTAAATGTGTGCAGGTCGCAATAAAGCCCGTCTTTTTTGGAAGATCTCTTCGAAGACTATTGTTGTGTACCATTTCTCCTTTGTCCCTCTATGGCTCTATATATATCAGCCATACTACACAATTTTCCTACTCCATCAACAAATCCTTATTCTTGAGTCTTGACTTGATCAATCGTCAATTTCAGGTAAAACACATCCTATCTTTACCTTATAATAAATAATGGTAGTTTAGCATAATATCTTTGGGTGTTTTAGCTATGATTGTTTACTTCTAGCTGATTTTTGCTATGAACTTCTTAGCTGCATAGTTTCAGCCAATATTTCTAATGCATGTTTTCTGCTCAGCCCCAAATTAGTATTCACACTATATTTGTTTATGCCTATTCATTACTACAATAACCAAAATTATAGACTATGGAGAGTGTTGATATTGATATAAGAATCACAAATTCAAATAAAATGAAGTTTAGATGATACTTGATGTCTATGATAATGATGTGGATCTGATGATGTTGCTTTGAAATATTGTTTTACATTGTTGAAATAACTTATGATTGAATCCATTCATGTTGTTGCATCACTACCTCTTTGATTCGTGTTTTCAGCTACATGAAATGGATAAGTAAAAAATTAGATAAAGGTTACCGAATCCTTTTACAACCTATAACATGACCCGTTACCATAGTCATTCCATGTAAATAACCAAATGCACCTTTAATCTTTGAAATACAAAAACTAACTTATTATACGATGTCTTTTTTAATCACATTTCTTAGAAACCATAGCATGGCAACAATGATAGCGAATCTGAAACCCGGAGATGGCAAGGAACCACTTGAGATAAGGGTGATTAGGAAGTGGATATCATATGGGAAAAGGGGTGAATGCTGTTTCATATTCATTGGTCAAAATGTGAGTTTATTTCTATAACATTTGTGCACTTTAATGTGTTGTTAGTTCTCAGTTAGATAGAAGGTTAAATCATATGATTTTTTAGGGAGATGCCATCCAAACTGTTGCAACCTTAAGTGATTGGAGTTACTTTGATTTCTTATTTAAAGTGGGTAGCTGTTATCGCTTAGCCAATTATATCTGTGAAAGTGGCAAGATCTTCATGATCACTGCCTCACATAACACATGCATAAGACTTGGAAGAGCAGCAAAGTTTCAAGAGATACCGGATGATGGTTTTCCTATCTATTACTTCAGATCTATCAACTATAATCAACTATCTCATAGACTTGATAACAATGAGATCCTCACAAGCATGTTACTGTGCATCTATACACATCATATATGTTAATAATGTCTTGGGAGCTTGAGAATGTCACAGATGTGATCAAGCGTAAAGGTGTGTTACTTTAAGGAGACTTAAAATTGATAATCTAAGGTTATTCCTATCTCACGCAACAAACGACTACTCATTATTATTGTTACATCATGTGTAATATATTCCATGTTGATCTCTGACTGGAACAATGATTGATGCAACTATTTAGGATGATGATGCTATTTCATTCAACAAGAAAGCTGTAGCAGCTTTGCCTTGGTGTATTGCCTGATAAGAAGACCCTTGCCACTGTTTATTTTGACAAAACTTGGTGCCAATGCCTATATAGCAATGTTGATTGGTTATGTAAATTATATGTCGTTTAAACTCTAAAACTTTGCCTAACTGATGTATGAGCGGTGCTAGCGAATCAAGCTTTTGTATCATCTATGTGTAAATTGACATGCTTGCATGTGAAGCTTTTGTAACGTTTATATGATATTAATATGTTAGTTCATAAATATGTTGTATATCTTTGTAACCCGCCACGAAGCGTGGGCACATACTACTTGTTAATTACCCAAACGAACATGTGTCATTTTTCTTGTCTATTTGAAGAGAAATGATCGTATTCCTAATAAATATAATGCTATTTTGTCAACACCATGCCATTCGTATTCTTAGAAAAGATAATTACTTCCAACCAATTTTATGTAGAATAAATTAATGCACGACTCAAAATAAAAATTAACCACAAAATAATAATTAAATTTAAGAAATTTTCAGTTTAGTTCATTGTAATATATAAATTTTAAAAGAATTAAACACTATTAAAACTTTAAGTATATACAACAAGGTCACCCACGTGTTACGATAAAATTAAAATAATTATGTGTGATAAATTGTACTCCCCCCGTTCCAAAATTATAGTCTTCTATTGACTTTTCAAGTCTTTTTCTTTCAACTTTGATCTTAAATATTTCTGTTTGTGTTATATAATACTTAATGAAAAGTATATGAATTGACTAGTTTTTAAATGTATTTTCATAGCTATTATTTTCATCAAGTATTATATAACATAAACAAAAAATATTTACGGTCAAAGTTAGAAGAAAAAGACTTAAAAAGTCAATAGGAGACAATAATTCTAGGACGGATGAAGTAATTTATAAATTTTCTACCATGAGTCAAATTTGGAGTCACATAAACAATATTATTATAAGAAAAATAATATAAAAGTAAACAGTTAAGAGTGAAAATTTGGAAGCTAATAGAAATGAATAGAGATGAAGTTAGGCTGAACATAATGCAACGACCTTTTTCGGTCGGTCGTCCTTGTTGGTATCAAACAGACGCGTCTTCCCCCACTACATGAAACAAAACAGACGCGTCCATACCCCCGACCTTTCATTCTTTCGGTCTGAGACACGACCAAGTTTATGAACGTGTACAAAAAAATGTTACCGTTCCCCTTTTTTTATTCAATTAAAAAAAAAACTTTAAACCCCTCCATTTACTATAAAATCTCACTTTTCATACAATTTTTAATCACAAAACACATACATTTTATACACTTTCATTAACTTTTTTAAATGGCTTGTTCGGTTTCACATAGTGACGATGAAATCCAAACTTTGGTTCAAAAACTAATTGACGAAGATATGGTTTATCAGAAAGCGATTCTGGATTTAGCCTTGCAATTTGATAATGCATGCACAACTAAAGACGATCTTAGAAAAAGCATACGACAAATGTAATCACATTCCACAAGAGAGCCGTGCTTTGATTGACACTTTCTTAAAAGAAGGTTCTGATAAAGATTACGAGTTGAATCTTTCTATGTATGGGAAGGCGGCAAAAATAAAAAAACTAATGAATGCTAAGTTAGTTTGGCTCAAGGAAAAATACAACTACCGCTCACAAACCTATATAGGTGGTTCGTCATCACAGACCCATGAGATTGGTGATGTATTTCTTACTGAGAAAGAGTTACATCAACTACATCTAGATGAAGAAGCCTTAAGAGAAATACTAGAAGAACAAGCAATGGATGAAAAAGCACGGGAGGATAAAATTAGGCAAAAACAAGCTGATGATGAATTCTTTTTGGAATTTAGGGTCGTGAGATATGATTCAGATTACGAGTCATCAGATTAATAATCTAGGAACTATTTTAATTTCGTTGATTTGAATGTAATGTTTTAAATAAAGTATTGTTATTTTAAATTATGTATTTATATTTTGAAATTTTAAATTCCAACGGCTACTTTTCCGTTATAAATACCCCTTGCCATCTCCTCATTTTCTCACACAACTTAACCATCTCAAATGGATTCCAATTTCAATAACGAGAATGAACCATGGGAATTCAGTCTAGATATAGATGATCGATCTCCATTTAACACCCGTTATGCGTTCTTCTAGTAGCACACATGTTGAACCATCTTCTTACACTCTAAATCCAGTTAGGATAATACCCGATCCTGCGGGTATTATTCAGCTCTCTAGTAGCACACATGTTGAAGCATCTTCCTCAACCCCAAATCCAGTTAGGATAATACCCGGTCCTGCGGGTATTGTTCAGCAAGCCAAGCTGCTTGAAGAAAAGGTCTTTATTCTTGATTCAGATGGGGCTTAATGTCGACACAAGAATATATAAAGAAAGTTGTTAAGGATGTGGGTGAGGATGATGATTTTAAGAGTGGTGCATGGGTTAGCGCCACTAACTATGTGAATGCATATGGCGACACTGTAACTGGATGTTTGGGAGACATCAACAATAATCCGAAGAAAGGGAAACTTGAACAAGTTGTTGTAATAGTCAAGTCTTGTTCTCCCAATGTGCTTGGCGATCTCACAGTGACTATGAAAGATATGTCAGGTACAATACCTAGAACAGTACATTACAAAGTCATTGGTGAGGGTGGTTATGGAAATGATATTACTGTAGGAGCTGATATGATACTTGCGAATGTTTTAGTATTTTCTCCTAAACCATCAATGCATTACCTTAACATTACAAGGAGAAATGTGGTTAAGGTTTTCCGTAAGGATACGGTTCCTGGAAGTGACAGTGGTTAAGGTTTTTAAATTTCGTATTGTAATTTTAAATTCAGGTTGGAAGCTCATGATGAGTTATTCAGGTTGGAATGTGGGGCAAAATCTGATTCAAAATATGAATCAGATTAGAACGTTTCCGTGTTGTATGCTTAAATTCCAACAAGTTCATGTTTTTAATTTTCGTATTTTTTTCTCGTATAATCTTTCGTGTATTTTTATTTCCGTATTTTAATTTGTAATGTTTAATTATTAATGTAATGTTTTTAAAAAAAATTGTTCGGTCGCATTTGCGGTCACCATTACGTGTGTTTGGTCTCTGTGTGGTCAAGAAGAGAGAAAGCTGAGTTGGCGTTGAGGTGCCGGTCGCCTGTGCAGTCACCACTACACTCAGCCTAAATTGAATAACCAAACACAATAGAAAAGATTCTGCTAGGGAAAATTTTCAATATAATTTTACTAAATTTAATACTCATTATATGACTCGTTCATCGCGCGAACATAGTTCATTATTAAACTTTAAGTTTGAAGTAGGTGGAGGGTATGAGATGTTAGGCTTATTTTTTCACCCTTTTGTTGGGCAATAATGATAACAACGACAGAACAATGGATTTTTACATTCTCCCCAAGAATGCACTCCATATTTTACATAGCAAATGCGCATACATAAGTCTTTGGAACATATGGGCATAAAAGTATTGTCAGTGCATACTCCTGGTTGAGATACCACTAACTTCATACCTGCAAATTCAAAGTACACATAATTTAACTAGTATCAATCGCTTTGAAGTTATTTATTCGATATTTTATCACCAAAATTTAAGAAACATATTGATTTCTATGCAATGAGAATTTACAAAAATATTGGATGAGTGTAAGGAAACAAAAATTACCTACGACAACAAGAAACAAAAGAACTACGGTGTAAATCGAGTATCTTTTCATATTGGTATTCGTTATGTTTGTGAATGATAGATGAATGTGTGATGAACATATTTATATGAGAAATAGAGTTAATGGGTATACAAATATTTATTGTTGCATTTATTGTTTTCAATGCATATATCAATCTACCAACTTTTGTTTTAATGTAAATCTTAATTTCAGTCAAGATACCTTATTTGGCATGATTTTTTGTATCATAATTGATGTTGAGACTTTATTTACCATATCATACTACTTCCTTCATCCCACTTTAACTTTGACCAAAACTAGGGTTATCCTGAATAAGGGTGTGATCTCCTCGAGACATCATGCAATCGATAAAAGAGCCACGAAATCAAAGACACAAGATTTTCTCTACATGACTAATGAGAGAGGAAGACGCTACTAACCTTGTTTTGCAATTTTTATCTCACAGACACAAGCAAGGATCAAAACTTCCGAGAAAGAAAACCGTCACCGATTGAAACGCAAAGAAAACAAAGTATTTTACGGTGAGGTTAAATGGAGAGAAGTTAAAAACAGAAATTCTTACCCTTTGACCCTTATTTATAGGCAAGTAAAATTGATAGTGGGTAACAACTGGCCCGGAGCCATTGGGACATCACAACATAAATATGCACGTGTTCCAAACGGTCTACTAGACACATGTGTAGTCAGGGCTCAGGATTCCATCATGCACAGTCGAGACAACATGTCTGAACCCACCGGAAAATCCGAAGAGACGAAATTTGAATCATTTCAAAAAAGATTCTCTTCCATTCCTCATGCAAGCATTGATTACGACCTTATCCTAGAAAACTCGTACGTCACTTAGGAATACCAACTACACGCCATTATTCATTACAAATCACAATTTCCATCATCATTTCTAATGCGGAATTTTTCAAAACGCTGAAGTTTTACAACCCTCCTAAGCAGTGCACCTAATCGTTATAGTGTAGTATAGGCAAGGCATGAGGGGGTTATTATCGTTCTCTAAGGGATTAGTGTGGGTAGGCTCGAATTGTAAGTTTACTAAGTGATGATGTGTCATTTTATACACTTTTTAGGGGTCATTTAACCCTTTAAATCATGCAAATATGCCAAGATTATGTGCTTAATCGTTCGTTTTTAGGTTTTTAGCACTTGGATGGAATTTGGAGGAAATACACGTGACTTGGGCTCATTAGGAGAAGAAACGAACAAGATTACGGACCTACATCAAAATCATGAAGAATTATTCATACAGAGCGTGAAGACGGCGTCGCAATCATAAAGCGACGCCGTCGTGATCTATACAGTGACAGCGTCAGAGATCTAGCGAAGGATTCAGGACGTGGCCGACTTAAAGAGGATCTAGAATCATCCACGCGGCGACGGCGTCAGGACTTCAACGCGCAGCGATATCTCTATAAATACAAAACCGATTTTAGGGTTTTAAGTGTGTAACTTTGTATAACTTTTGGGAGACGAACACAAGTCTTTGTAACAACTTTTAAGGTTGTTTTTAAGGCCTTAAAACTCTATTCTAACTACCTTAAATCCATGTTTTAATCAAGTAAGGTTATTTATCATTAATCATTCAATATGTCTATGTATTGTTTGATTAATTTATCTTATTCCTTTCTTTATAACATGCGAGGCTAAACACTCCTTTGTATTTATCTATGATTGCATGAAACTTAGGTTGTAGATCCTTTTGATGTTGCTTCTTGTTGATGAATGTGCGCGTTAGGATTTAGAAAACCAGCTTTTGTTTGTATCGCTGTTGACATGTCTAGGGAAACATGATTGTATAGAAATGATACCATTAGTAACGGTTTCTTTATACCTTAACCCATTTTATGGTTGATCATTTTAAGATATTTCACATGATAATTAATTACATTTAGTGGACTTGCTAATAGTCTTCATACTACCTTACTTGTGCGTTGCCTTAACGGAATATTAAATAGACGGCGGGTTCATGTAATCCGTTCATGACCTAGGAAATATTTACACAGATCATCACAAGTGTGATAAAGCAACGGATCTAGGAGAAGCAATTTAGGGAGTAGTGCATGATTAGGTAAATACATATGTTTATCATAAAGTTATCTCTAGTAGAATAGATATTAATTAGTTTAGTTATTAGTTAATCAAACCAACCTCTCAAACATATGATTTTACCTGCTTTCTATAAAATATAAAAATACAAAAATAATCTTCTCTCAACCCCTTAGAATTCTGTTAGACCGTGATCAAGCCTTCCCAACCTATTCCCCTAGAGAATGATAACAACCCCCGAGTCTTGCCTATACTACACTGCAACGATTAGGTACACTGCCTAGGGAGTTGTAAAACTTCGTGTAGAAGTCCCCTACGACTACCGCATCAAGTTTTTGGCGCCGCTGCCGGGGAATAGTTAGGTTTCAATCATTGTTTAACTTAGTTCTACTCGCTTGAATCCTTTCAAGTGAGAATTTAATTTTTGTATATTAGCTTTCTCATAGTCTATCTTTTCTTTGTGTTATTTTTTTTGTAATCCATTCTCGTCAACCACCATGAGAGACGAGAATCCTATCCGTACTCTTAGAGATTACTTCAAACCTAGCCACGAGGGCTACAGGAATACCATTGAGCTCCCCGTAGGGAACAATGTGGTACCTCTTCGATCCGACACCATCTGGTTGGTGCAAAATGGATTCTCATTCCATGGACTTCGGTCCGAGGATCCAAACCAACACCTCAAGGATTTCTTAAAACTTGTGGACTCACTTGACCTTGACGGTGCAAATAGGGAAAGAACGCGCCTGATTTTATTTTAATTTTCCCTTCGCGATCAAGCTAGCAATTGGCTTGAACGTCTTCCTGCAGGATCCATGACCACATGGTAGGATCTTACTACTCGTTTCCTTGCTCAATTATTTCCACCGAGAAGGACTGCAAAACTCTGTAATGATATCCTTATGTTCCAACAAGGACTTACTAACAAAAGGCCCTCATCATGACATTGATCTTTGGCTCCAAGTCCAAATTTTTTATGACCATGTCAATCCCGTCACAAGACAAACCATTGACCAATCGGTTGGTGACAAGCTTCGTGACAAAAATGCCAAAGAATCCTGGGCATTATTAGAGGACCTCGCCCTCTATGACAACAAAAGTTGGAACGACCCAAGTGATTTTGCTAAGCCGATCAAGGCAATCTCTCTGCCTCAAGATGTCCCGAGTACATCCGATCGCCGCCTCGTCGAGCTCAAATCAAGTCCAACGCTTGATGGAAGCTCATTTTGCTCTGACACAACCTACTCAAGTGAACAAAATCACTTCCTCGTGTACGATCTGTAGTGGTCCCCACGACACTCAGTACTGCATGGAAAATCCCGAACAAGCCTTTGTTAAATATGCATCCTCGCGTAACAATGAAGTGGGAAATAGGAAGTTCACTACTAACCAGGGACCAAGAAATTTCAAAGAAGCTACCGACACCTGGAAGGACAAACTAAACTTTAACTGGGAACAAACTCAAACATTTATGAGCCCACGGAACGGATCGATCTCTACCCATTCGTCTAACTACCAAATGAAGCTTGAGAAGGAATTAATTGATTTCAACTCTCACCAAGAGAAAAGGCTATCCACCCTGAGAACTCAACTTGGACAACAGCAAGACAAAATGATTAGTAAAATTAATATTTTATGGATGACCATTTCTAAAAAGCTTGATGACACTCCCATTCATAACACTACATGAAGCCCTAAAGCTGAAATGAATTTCACGTCTACCAACTACCATACAGAAGAAGAGATTCGAGGCAAGGGAATCAAAAGCCCATCAAAGCTGCTCTCCTTAAAATACATGTCTCAGTCATCCTTAGTAGAACTAAGTAAAAACCCTTCATCCCCAAAACGTGTTCATTTCGTTAATTAAATCATTATTCTAAACAAGGAAGATAAAGCTGAGGAAGAAGGAAGTTTGAAGTCGGGTGCAACTGAGTACAGAAATCTCGAAATGACAATCAAAGATGAAGAAGAAATCGAAAGCGAAGAGGAATTTGAGGAGGGAACCAAAGAAGAAACTGAAGAAGAAGAGGAAGGGGATCCGGAACATTTTAACACTTTCCCCACTATGAATGAATTAAGGTATCACGAATGGCTTTTGAAAAACCCTTGACCACCATGGGTAAGGGCCAAGATCAGAACCAAAAACGTGAATAATGTGAAGTTTTCCTGCAAGATTGGTCAATTCAATAAAGTGCAAGCCTATTTAGATTTAGAATCACCAGTCAACATAATGTCTAGGCTTCACTATAATTGGATCATGAGTAATAGGTTAGAACCAAGAAGGAAACTTTCAAACCCCAAGAAAAACTATAATTTCGTAGGAAGAGTTAGGGGGTTAAAGGTTTTCGTTGGAAACTTCACTTACGAATGCGACTTCATGGTGCTCGAAGATATGAATAATGTTATTGATCATTACCTTGGATCAGTATTGTTCGGAAAGCCATTTGTGGAAGCAACCGGGCTTGTTTATAATAAAGAGGAGGGAACAGTCGTGTTTGAAAGAGATAAGGAAAAGATTATATTCAAAATTCCCTACAAAATGTACATGTTCAAACACATAGATTTCACGGATATAAGCACTGGTCTCATTCCTCCTTTCGTCATAAAGAGTGGTGGTGATAACTGTGAAAAAACCTACTACTCAGATAGCTTAGATTTAGGGCCCGAATACAAGTATGACGAATATGTATGCAGAGGCATTCGAAGTTTGATGGCCACAAAAGCCATAAGGAAGAACAAAAGAGAAGTCACGTAAGGACTTGTGACTTTAAGTCTAGCTACAAGACTCGTAAATAAAGAAAAACGTTTTTTGGGAGGCAACCTAATATTTACCTTTGCTGCATTTAGGAGTGTCGTGTGTTTTATTCTTTATTGTTTGTTTTATTATGTTTGAATCATTTTGTAATCATGCTTTGTTTGTTTGTAACTTCGTATTATCTGCAATCAAAGGCATTTTGCAACAAAATAAGTGTAGGGGAAAATATCCGGTTTTTAGAACCAATTCAAACATTTAAAATAAATTATTTAGATTAATTCGCGTCAGTTTCGAGTCATATGATTGTAATGATTAATTCCAGGTTTTTATGCAGTGCTCTCTTCAGATTTAACTATAAAAATTACGTGCAGGAAATTTCTCATAAAAAACTATTAATACAAATAAACCATGAAAATGTTTATTTATATTTTACGATCCATCTTTGTTTTGTTAATGACAAAACATAAACTCGTCGTAAGTATAAATGAAACTCATTAGTCCTAAACCAATAGCTTATCTAACTCATCAAACCATCCTTTATATTAACACTTACATAAATACATTTTTTGAATAAAAATATACACTCCACATAAAAGTTCTTAAACATATTTACATTATAGCAAAACCTATTTTTCTTACCAAATATGAACATGATCTCATAAGATCACACATGATCTCTTAAGATTTTGCAAATCAAAATTCGGATTTAGTTATTGTACGCCGGTTCTGTTTGATAATTGGTCGGTTCTGTTGAACAAACAAAACCGGTGGAACCGGTGAACAGTAAAACTTACTTCTCTAAATACCAACTCATTTTCACTTATTTAAGCATCCTTTTTACATAGTTTTACTTGAGAGATTCAGTAATCATCTGATCCTTAATCATGGTTTACTTCATTTTAGTGTTTTGATAGATTTCTTATTAGAAGAAGTTCTATCAAGCTTTGCATACGAGACGAACTCTTCAAGCACGCTTTATGGCAGAAGTTTCTCATCTCATAAAGATCTACCCGCTGATCTTGAACCATCATTCATCAAATACAATCAAGTTGTGTATCATATAGTGACAGGGTCATTTACAAAGGTGTTGTGTAAAATAGTTGTAATACAAAAGATGTTGGTGTAAATACGTGGCACCTAGTAGAGGGCAAGTAGTGTAAGGTACTTTGTTCCTTCGTGTTGGAACATAAGGATATACCTTGATATTATGTAAAGGGAAAATAGGTGTTGGTGTGATTCTACCATATGAAGAATCCGATATTTAGCTTTGTACCGTTAAAGGGTATAAGTGACGTTGTGAGGCTTCTCCGCCGGTTAAAGGAGATTGGTGACTAGCGAATTCGAACTCTCGAGTAGGTGACTCGGAGAGTGGAGTAGGGAAAGGTAGGAGACCTTGTGGCCGAACCACTATAAATATCCTTGTCACATATCCTTTGTTACTATTTATCATGCTAACTCAATAATTTATTTCTTTACAACAATAGATCTAAAAATAATCAACTGGTTATTTTAATTAAAATGTTAATTGGGGAAAACTATTCACCACCCCCATCTTCTAGTTTTCACAAAAACGAAGAGGAATTTTTCACAGACCCTGGAGACGGCGTCAGGATTAACACCCGACAGCATCGCGTCTCCAGCAATGTAAAAATTCGAATTTTTTCAAGTATTTCTGGAAAATAAAATGTGCAATATTTAAAATGTGTAATTTAGTTGTAAACCTGCAGAAAACCTATGATTACATCATTACTCTCATCCTATCTTTACTGCTTTCATAGAGTCAAACCCTAAACTCTCGTTGTATATATATCTATCCCGCCGATTTTACGCTTGGTGTAGTTGTCTTTGTCTTTTATTACAGGTTATATTTGACAAGAAGAAGCTTAGAAGTTCTTAGGAATTTCATTGGATGACTCTTGGAGGACGATTTAACCAGTTATCACATGTTTCTTCTCTATTATTGAGCAAACCAGGGGAGTACTAGTTTCTTTTACTTATTTTCTTTTCCCTTTATTCGTTTATTCGGATACTTCTATAGAACATTGGGGACAATGTTCAACTTAAGTGTGTTGGGGATGGGGGGGGGGAATAAGCCTTAGAAACTATTCTTTCATTTTCCATTTAATTTGTTCCTTAAAATGATGGGTAATATATCAAAACATAGCATAAAAAAGTAATTTTGACCAAAATTTAAATTTTTTTATGACACACACCGACGAAAACAGAGTGTTAATAGCGTCTCATGGATAGGAATTTATATGACTAGCACAAAACCCCTCAGAATTCCACCTAAAAAAATGTGAAGTTCGCCTTTAGATCTATAGGAATTCGGGTATCTATTATTGATACCCAAGATAGTTTATACCTTTAGCTTTCTCGAGTTAAGGAGTGAGCAATCATGTGTGTCTATTATGTCGTTACGGATGTGTATATGTGGTTTTGTTGCCTTTTCCGGAGCATTGGTATCGGTATTAAATTATACGAGTGTACCGATAGTATATTAAATTCTAGAACTTGTTTTTGTGATGCATTCCGAGACCGCATAGTGAGTATTAGGATTTGCTAGATAAGAGGCACTAGGATTAACCCATGTTTTAAACTTGTAACTGTTATGATGGTCACAACGATCATATAACTATCCCACACCCTTGCCATGCACTCATTTTTAGTGCAGGATACCCCTAGTACAACCCTTCGAGCCTATCTTTTTCACGGTTCTTGTAATTTTATGGTTAAGCCGGACTATTAATGAAGACAATTGTTAACCTTTAAACTAATCGTTACACCCAAATCACCTTAGCCTACCTTGTATGTACTCGCTTTTAGTACATTATTATTTTAACCCAAGTTAATTATTGAGTACACGGTTGCTAAGTCCTTATCCTTGTAAATACAGTTTTGGGACAATTGGGATTCATGGTAGTATTTATTTCGCGAAAGAATTGGGAAGAAAAGTTAATTCAATAGCCCCATATGTTTGTCAAATAATCTCCATGTTATGTTGATCCTTTCAATTCGGGTCATAGAATAGTTCATTTGTAAAATATGTAAAAGTTCAAGTGTAGGGGTGCATCTATAAACCCCAAGTGATGTATTATGTTATTCGAAAAAAAAGAAAGAGAAAAATAGAAAAGAAAAAGAAAAGAGATTGATGTGGAGTTGTGTAGAGTTTGTATATCTTTGTCCGAGTTCTTGGCTTAGCAACCAAATCAGCGTGTATTCTTATAAATAATTAGCTAACCCTTTCACCCCAAATTCACCAAAAAGTCACCACCCAAATGTATCATATCCGTTTCTGTTTTCGTTAATGTTATCTTACACCTACACCCCACAACCCTTTAAAAGACCTCTTTGATAGTAATGAATAATGCTTGCGCATAGCGGTGGAGGTTTAATCCTTTACCAAGCCTATGGTAATTTATATGCTATGACAGGTAATGAGTGTTGATTTTCCGTTTCCTCGTTATGTTATAATTTATTATACACCCAAGTGAAAGAGAGAATCCTAAACACTTATGTGAGGTGCTAGTGTATACTTTCCGTGCTTTTAATTACGAGGTCTAGAAGGTTGTGTTGTAAAATGCTTTTAAAAAGTATGTTAAATGACCCTAATATTGCTATTGTCTAGGTAGAAAAGCCCATTTGCTTGAGAACAAGCAAATCCCAAGTGTAGGGGAATTTGATGAGGTGTCATTTTATACACTTTTTAGGGGTCATTTAACCCTTTAAATCATGCAAATATACCCAGATTATGTGCTTAATCATTTGTTTTCAGGTTTTCAACACTTGGATGACATTTGGAGGAAATACACGTGACTTGGGCTCATTTGGAGAAGAAACGGACAAGATTACGGACCTACATCAAAATCATAAATAATTATTCATACAGAGCATGGAGACGGCGTCACAATCATAAAGCGACACCGTCGTAATCTATCAAGTGACAGTGGCGACGGCGTCAGGACTTCACCGCCGTTGCATCGATATCTTTATAAATACAAAACCGATTTTAGGGTTTTAAGTGTGTAACTTTGTATAACTTTTGGGAGACGAACCCTAGTCTTTGTAGCAGCTTTTAAGTTCGTTTTAGGGCCTTAAAACCCTATTGTAACTACCTTGAATCCATGTTTTAATCAAGTAAGGTTATTTATCATTAATCATTCGATATGTCTATGTGTTGTTTGATTAATTTATCTTTTTGCTTTCTTTATAACATGCGAAGGCTAAACCCTCCTTTGTATTTTTCTATGATTGCATGAAACTTAGGTTGTAGATCCTTTTGAAGTTGCTTCTTGTTGATGAATGTGCGCGTTAGGCTTTAGAAAACCAGCTTTTGTCTGTATCGCTATTGACATGTCTAGGGAAACGTGATTGTATAGAAAGGATACCATCGGTAACAGTCTTCATACTACCTTACCCATTATATGGTTGATCCCTCTTAAGATATTTCGCATGCATGTAATATACTCTTAGGGGCTTTGTAATAGTCTTCATACTACCTTACTTGTGCGTTGCCTTAACGGAATATTAAATAGACGGCGGGTTCGTGTAATCCGTTCATGACCTAGGAAATACTTACACAGATCATCACAAGTGTGACAAAGCAACGAATCTAGGAGAAGCAATCTGAGGAGTAGTGCATGATTAGGTAAATACATTTGTTTATCATAAAGTTATCACCAGTAGAATAGATTATAATTAGTTTAATTATTAGTTTATCAAACTAACCTCTCAAACCATTGATTTAATTGCTTTTTATAAAATATAAAAACACAAAAATAATCTTCTCTCAACCCTTTAGAATTCTGTTAGACCGTGATCAAGCCTTCTCAACCTATTCCCCTAGAGAACAATAACAACCCCCGAGTCTTGCCTATACTACACTGCAACGATTGGGCACACTGCCTAGGGAGTTGTAAAACTTCGTGTAGAAGTCCCCGACGACTACCGCATCACTAAGGTCAAAAGATTTAGGGAAGAGTATTTTTGTGTTTTTATATTTTTTAAAAAGCAAATAAATCTCGGGTTTGAAGAAAGGTTGATTAAACTACTTAATTTAACTACTCCTAATTCTATTCTAATTATGCAAAAAAGTAAATTGATGGAAAAACTCGTATGGTTAAACAAATGTGTTTACCTAATTATGCACTACTCCCTAGTCATTCTATCTAGTTTAATTGCCCATCACCCTCGTTAGTGTAATGTGTAAGTATTCCTTTAATTTAGCAGCGGTTGGTCAAGTCCCCTAGATAGTTGTTACCTGCAGACACCGCTCACGTCTAGTAGTAAATTCAAGCGCAATGAATACGTAACTAGGAATCCACCCGTACGGCAAACTAGATATGAAAATCTAGAATGTGGGTATCCTCTTAACCTAACCGCGTTTCCATAGACGTCTATGCTATGATATGAAGATCAAATAGCTAGTTTTCTAATGCCTAACATGAACACCACTAACAATAAGCAATAATAAAAGAGATAATAAACTAGGTTTCATGCAATCATAAGCAAACACAAATTTAATTTAGCCAAGCATGTTAATTGAAAGTGAAGAACGATTAATCAAACAACACATAGACATATTGAATGATCAAAAGGGTTGAAGAACGTCACTTCAATTGATCATGGAGTTACAATGAGTACCAAAATGTTAGAAAACCCTACAAATCGACCAAAGTTGCAGCAACAAAGTATTCCCATGATTACTATACGTTTTTCCACATAAATATAAAAAATAAAGAGTTCTATATATAGATTTTGGGTCTTGACAGCGTCACTAGGGTTTCCTAATGCCGTCAACCCGACGAATCTTCTATGGGCTTCTTTTTGTCGGCCATTGTGACTAGGGTTTCCTAAAAAACCCGAATAAACCGAAAACCAAAACCGAACCGAACTAATAACCGAACTGAATTTGCCAAAACCGAACTGAATTTGCCAAAACCGAACCGAACTACTAATTCGGTTCTCGGGTTGGATATGGGTTTGACTATCAAAACCGAAAACCGAATCGAAAACCAAATTCATATAAATATATATATTTTTTATATATTTATATATAATACTATTAAAATTTATCCTAATATACAATAACACATTTTATGATTGAAATAATTTTTTTCGCTAAATATTTATGTAATAATTAATTTTTTTCAAAAAAGAAGAAGTAAAATTCGGGTTATTCGAGTCAACCCGAGAACCGAACCGAATTCGGTTTTCGGTTCGGTTTTCGGATTGACCCAAACAAAATAACCGAACTAACCGAACCGAATTAACCGAACAACCCGATAACCGAACCGATCAACACCCCTAATTGTGATACTTGAAAGGTTCCCCTGAAAAGGGAATTCACATTGTCAATTGTCCCTTGCTCTCTCTTGCGACTTTTGTGGATGCTGACTGGGCCAAGTGTGTTGTAACTAGAAAGTCTGTTATATAACTTTGTTTGTTTTTAAATGGTTCATTAGTTTCCTGGAAACGAAAAAAAACAAAACACCCTTTCTAAGTCTACTGCAGAAGTTGAATATAGAGTTATGGCTTCTGCAACTTCAAAAATTGTTTGGGTTTTAAAAATTTGAAAGACCTAAACTGGTAAAAAAATTTACCAGTCAATCTTTATTGTGATAGTCAAGCTGCAATTAAAATTGCAGCTAATCATGTGTTTCATGAAAGAACTAAGCATTTGAAAATTGATCTTTATTTTTTAAAAGAAAAGATTGTAAATGTTGTTATTAAAACTGTTAAAGTTGAATATATTGATCACACTGCTAATATTTTTACCAAATGACTGAATAAAGCTCAACATGAAAATTTAGTTTCTAAACTTGCGCTTTTTGATGTTTTCCAAGCTAAGGTTAAGGGGGTGTTAAAAATAATAATCTTTGCGTGAAAATTATTTGAGAGACCTAACTTGCCCTGTTTTAAACTTGTTAAAAATAATAATCTTTTGTGTTATAAAGAGTATGTTTGACTTAGTTTTGAGTCATAAGTGATAACACTATTTCACTCTCCTTCTCTCTCTCTAAAAGCCGATTTTCTTATTTTTTACATTACCCTTCTCTCTCTAAAATTTGTATTCAGTTATACAGATTAAAATTTGTTTTTGAGAATAAGAATTTAATATTTAATTTTAATATACTTTTTTTTACACATACACACGTAATTTAACAAAAATAAATACTTATGCATTTATTCAAGTGTGAACAATTTCAATTTAGAGCCCGTTTGGTTACTGGGTTTTGGCTTAGGATTTTGAAGTGATAGATACATAATTTGTTTGTTTCAAGCTTTAGGATTTGAGTGGAGGGTCTCATCCTAAAAATCAGCTTTTTAAAAAATCTATACTCACTTGATAGGTTTCAATATTACGTGGGCTCAAAATAAAATCTGTGTCTATCTCTCTCGTGTTATCTTTTCTTTTTTAATAATAAAATAATTTAAACAATAATTATACTATAGTTAAAGTGTTGACTTGCTACCCCCTCTGAGCCTTGTGTGTAGTAATGCCGGCAACGGCGTTGGGCTGCGTTGGCCGGCGTTACTACACCGCACACCGGCGTTGCCCAACGGCGTTGGGCTCGGCGTTGGCCGGCCAACGTGCGTTGGGGTGTAATTTAAAAAAAAAAATAACAACATTTTTGCTCACCCTCCAACTTCTATATAGTTGTTTTAATTTTACCCTCTTATCTTTGAAAGTTACCAAAAAACTCATATTATTGTTGTTTCTTAGTGTGGTGTTTGTGTTTTTTTAGTATGTGTAGTGTATGGTTGTGGTGGTTGTGTGTGTGTGTGTGAATAGTGTGTGTATGCAGGTGAGATAAAGAAGGAGGTATGATTTTTTTTTAATTTAATAGTGTGTGTCAATAGTGTGTGTTTTTTAAATTTAATAGTACGAACCTAGTACATATGCGTTTATGTGTGTGAATATAATGTGTGTGTTTATTTTTTTTTTTTTAATTTTAGATTTTTTTTAATGTGTTAGTGTTTTTTTAGTATTGTAATGTGTATTTGAATTTAATAAATGAAATGATTAGTTTGTTAAATGAATGAAATAAATGTTTAGGGGGTTTTATGAAAATAAAGAGGTGAATGGTGTTATTTGATGTTATGATTAGGGGAATGATGTTGGTGTTGGTGTTATGCTGATGTGGCGCTGACGTGGCGGCAAAAAAATGGTGTTATGGTGTTACACCTTGGGCTCTCATATATAAACAAGACATTATTTTATTACTTTGCCTATTATTTTACTAACTGTCTCCTTCTCACAAACCCACTTAGTGGAATTGGGAGTTGATTCATAATGCTGTAGGCAGTTACTATTTTATAATTTCTATCCCTAAATTGCTTAGTGGCAGCAATCTTCATCTACTTTTCTTCCACCTGTAATCTATGATCTCCTATTTAGGTTATGTGTAAACCATGAAGGCCTCATTAGTTTTTTTAAGCCACCTGTCCATGATTCATATATATATCTTTGTAGTTTCAGATCTATCATCCTCCGGACCAACAGCAAACACGTGTTCTTCTTCACCGATTCATTCATCCATTATTAATATTATTTCTCTCACTACACCTAATATCCCTGAATCATCACACCAAAATCAATAGCCCCAAATCTCCAAAACAGGTGAGAAAATCACTGGCATGTGCAAGAGGAGGCGGCAACGGGGGGTTTATTTTTTAAAAAAAGACCACCCATGAGCACTCCGGACGGTTGCGGCTTATCTTCCAAAAAAAGATAGATAAAAGGATGGGATTTTTTTACCCTAAAAAGATGATAAAGAGGGTTGATTTGAAGAAATGGTTTAAGTTAATGATGATATTGAAGGTGAATTACAAAGTGGAGTGGTGTCAAAAGTGTAATTGGTTATTATTTTATTATCATATAATCGCTCGATGATGATGGTTCTGTTGTTTTTTTTAAAGGCAAAATTTTATTAAAACAACAAAGGCAAAAAGCCAAAACAACAAATAAAAGGTCATGCAAGAAGCTTGACACCCAACAGAAACACCACAAATGAAAACACACAAGACTACATCCAAAATAAAAATCTCTCCCAGACGCCTTTATAGCTCCACAAGGACCCAACTGAATGCTGACCCAAACACTTCTTAAACAAGAACCCAAACTGATTACTGACCCACAAGGAGGAAAAGACAGAAAGAAAATATGGTTCTATTGTTGCTTTGCAAAAACAAAGTGGCCGCTTTTTGTCAAATCAGGTATGTTAGTTCTTTACGCAGATGGTTATGGTTTAATTTTGTTTAGTTCAGATTTATTTTTTGTTTGAATGAGGATTTAGGTTTAATGTATGGAAAAAAAGTTTACAGTTATTAGTTTCTTTTATTTGTGTTTGATTTTTTGTTAAGGGGTTTTGGGATTAGACTATTTCTCAGCTTATTAGCTTATTGGATTTTTGAAAAGCTCAACTTATGAGGTCGCTTAGTTGAGCTTATGGCTTTTGTGCCTTATGGTTAACCTGTGTGTAACTAGAATCTCTTTATTGCTCTTTTAAGTAGTTTTTATGTAATAATAATGATGATGAGATTGATTTTCAGCAAATCTGAAAAGGATGTGTGACTGAAGGTAAACAAAATAGTTGTCTCTTTACTTGATTTCTAAATTTTTTGAAAATATCCTAAGCCGCAAAATAATCCTTTGTGTTAGAATAAAATATTTGGTGTTTAGTTTTTGTGATGGACGATTCGTTAGTAGTTTTGAATGGGTACGTTTTTTTTTTCACTAGTTTCCATTGCCGTGTTTTTGTGTTATCATAATCAATTGTATTTTCATTGTCTAAAGAAAGAAAAAGAAGTGAAGACGGCTTTGGAAAAAGGCCGAGATCCTCTAACGGAAGAGCATGGATTTGCTGAAAAGAATGTGTTGAGCGCCAAAGAAAAGGTAAATGAATATGTGAAAAGGTAAACAAAATATGTTTCAACTATTTGGTATAAAACAGAACCTGTATTCACCCACTCACAAGGTTATCGGCCGAATTTGTCACAATTGGACTCACGCAAAACAAAACCAATTTTTCAGATTCTAGTGTAAAAACAACTACGCATAAAAGAGGCCGACTACTGTGAAGCTGAGCGTATATATATTAAGGCTTACAGGAGCTATGAAAGTATCATGTTATAGGTGAGCGAAGTTGAAAAGTAACTTTTATTCAATATTTTGTATAAATTGATAATGATATAATTTACGCTAATTTTACCCTTTAAACGGTTTGGCCACGCAGGTACGCAAAATGCCCGATGAAACTGCATTGGATTACAGTGACTAAATCAGTGCATTGGATAAAAAAAATACGAAAAAATCGTGACACTTTTAAGAACTCAAAGTTGGTGAACCTATTTTGGACTACGATTGAGCAGAATGCTCAGGCATTGGATCAAATTTCTACAAATTTTGATGCTTTTAAGGTAGATATGCACTTGCATAGTTTAGGGATTGTTTGGAAACGCGCTTACCATATGCGATTTTTGGTTTGTCTTTTAACTGCTACGTGACATCCATTTGTTACGCAGATTGGAAGACTCCACAGGCCTGGCCTTTAGGTTCGTCATTGGTACAACCTGTGATAACTAAAAAACGGTATGACTGACGAAAGAGGTTGAGGAATATGATGACTTTGATATTTGTTTTCATGTTGTAAGTTTCTTTTCATTATTTTTGTTACATTTAGGTTTACATAAATTGTCTATATGCTCAGAGGTTACCTGTTTTGCATTTGATTTTACTATATGGCCTCCTAAAGTATCATATAAATAGTCAGATACTTAAAATCATTATGTCCAAATGATGAAAGCTACACGTTTATTTGAACGAGAAAGTGAGTATCTCTGTGGTATTACTGCTTGGAGAACAATAGAACATGAGTTTTTAACGCACCATAAATAATTTCATAACATAGGTTTACCCGTTTTCAAAAAATTGGTTGAATTATTTAGTTGGATGTTTTTTTATCCTTCTACATCCACCATTTGTAGTTGATTTACATAGATTGTTGTTTTGTGTAGGTTGGTGTATTGATTGGAAAGCCTGGAGACACAATTCGGGCCTTGTAAAATAGCTCAACGGCAAGGATCCAAATCACACTCGATGCGGAGGCTGATCCCCATTCAGCAAATAGTCAAGGTGCGAACTTTGTTAATGACAAACTATGAAACAAAAAGAATATCAACTTACGTTTTCAAGGTTTATGAAAAATCATTGTTTATCAATCATCTGGAAGCTTCAGTTCGAATAAAACAGTAATTATCTAGAAATTTTATCTCTAAAATCCTTCTATATATTTTATAACAAAATCAGAGATATTTTTATAAATGTACGAGTTTATCTATGAGATAATACGTGTGGTATTACCCCAACCCCCAATAGAATATAAAATTATTTAGTAATAGTTTATATCTTATATAGATTAGCAAATCTATTGAACTGGCATCGTTTGTCATACAATAGTATTTATTTTCCACATAAGAAACAATATATCTATTTTGACTCATATATATTGTTGATTAAAATTAGTTTTTGATTGAATCTATAACTCCTATGTTGGGTTCTTATGACCTTCCTTTGCAGCTTGAACTTTGATGTTTTTTTAGGTAATCATGGTTTCCATCCTTATAGCCGACTAATCCATAGGGTTTGATGTTCCATATGTAAACTGACACTAACACATATAAGAATCTGCTGGTCACGGCGCCAATTCTATAGTATATAAGAGGTTGGGTTTTACTATTCATACCAGTAACAAGTTTTCCCTTGATCCTAAAACACACATATATGATTTATATGCTTCGAAAGAACATTTGACCAAACGGTATGTCCAAACTGAAGTTATGGATTTCTTTCAGTTGAAATATGTGTTGTTTATCCTTGATGTAAAAGTCTGATACAAATTCGTTTCTCAACAAAAATTGGATCTCAATGAATGCTCTAAATTTTGTACTTAGGACCTAATACTATAGTGCGCCTCCTAGACCTGTAGTAAATACAAGCTGTTGTTGCGAAATTTTCTATTTCCAGTGTTGTATTTGAGTCAACGTAACTTAGTAAAACGTGCAAGGAAATGCACTGCTATCAACGCTCCCACACACGTGTCTCTCAAATATTATACCACACATCTACTTATTTATTTCGCTTGCATCTATTAATGGTTTACACAGTTGGAGATGAAAAGGGGGTGTTTGGGACTACCTATTAAAAGCGGTCGTTGTCTTTTGAAATTTTAACGACCCTACCTGCGTTTGTGTGATCTCTCAGCCTTACCCCTAACTAGGCTTATCCAAACACTACATTAGTATAAACATTGAAAAAAGGAGAAGGAAATAAGATGAAACAGAGTAGTGGGGGCGTTTGTTGTTGCATCTTGAATTGATTAAGTGATGATAATCAGTTTTTAATGAATGGGTGTACTAAAATTTCTTATATAATTGTCAAATGCTAAATTTAGGACCGGGAGTAAGCGCAAGCAAATTGATTATGACTTATTTATGTATAATTATTAAAAACAAGGTTTGCTAACACTAAATTACTTGTGATGTTGCAGTTCAAATTTTTGAATAAGTAGAATTTATTTGATTTTAGAATTCTAAATTACAAGATAATGATATGTGATGATGTATCAGGTATTCAGTTTCTTGGATCGAGTATCCATCTGGCCAATATGGCCTCGCAGTCAGAGGTAACAATATATACTATTGTCTTGCATATTATGGTTGTTGAGTACGCAAAAACTCGATAGAATGACTACGGAATATTAATCTAACACGCTAAAGCCTAAAACAATTACGGTTTTGTTTGATTATTATCTTTTTCATTTTTGTATTTGCATCAGCTGAGGTAATAAAAAGAGTCGTGCGATTTCACTGATTTGGTGGGGTTTCATTAAGCGTGAGTTAAAGTATTCATTTTAATTACACATGCCCTTTTTTGGTAGACGAAGTGCTAAAATGTAATTTTAATATGATGCAGGTATTTGTCGGCTTCGATTTCACAAGATTAATGAAGCCTACGATCCTTTATTTTCAGGTTTTACCATTACGTTATGTTTTCTTATTAAGGTCTTATTGCTTCTTTTTTGCTAAAAAAAGCCAGCCTAAAGTAATGCAATATATAGCAAACTTTCCTAAGTACACTAATTCCATCCCCTGGGTAATGTATTGAGATAAGACACATTTTGTTTGACGGATTATGTAAAGGCGGGATGCTTCTTGATCGCATATTATCTAGGTTAAGTTAAATCCATGAACCAATTGGTTCGTATCAGTAGAGGTGGAAATATCAGTGGGCCGGCGCAAAACATGTTGGGGTTGAACTATGTTGTTTTTAGTGTGCGTCAAAACGGGACACTTGGCATGCAAGTACATTTTCCCATTTTTTTAGTTCTTAGTTATAATTTGAAAATGATATTGTTACAAATCTTTAGGCCCATCACCCCATCCCCTTTTAGCTAATGAATTTAACTTAACCCGTTGGAGATAAAGACACATCTCAATTGACCCATTCGCAAATACGCCAAAGGGATGTTTGGACAAAAAAAGTGTTAGGGGATGTTTGAATTGTAAAAAAACCCTTCTTTGGTGCTAAATTTTATGCAAAAAATTAGCCTTTTTGTTGATGAAATTTTATGCAGCAACTTGGTTGTTTGGCTGCTGAATTTGAGCAGAAAATTATCTTTAAAGGGCTGTTTGGTACTAAATTATTTTATGCAGAAAGTTGGCATTTTGGTGCTGAATTTTTATGCAGACAATTTTTTTGTTTGCCGTTATGAGCTTTAGGTAAAAGGTGGATGATGTTGATGTGGATGTACCCAACAACAAAACAAAGAACCCAGTGTTGGCTAGGCGAGCAGCAAAGGATAGAAGGTTACGAGAGAGTTGCAGAAGGCATGTGGAGGCATAAGCTTTGGAAACTAAATATGTTCACACATTTCTAGTCTTCAAAAAGACAAGGTAACTTTCAACTTTCACTTGGTGTTGCATATGTTATTGTGAGTTTAAATGTTCTTTCTTTCTTTTATGTTATAAGTTATTGCAGAACTGTTGATAGGACAGTAAAAAAACACATTTTTCCGAATCTCATTTATTATATGGAAATACTAAAGGCGTGAATTCTGACCCATTTACTTAAAAGTGGTTCATTACTCTGATGTTCCTGGGTCGAGATCCCACGAGGGAGTACCTTGGAGAGCTCCTTCATGTCATCTGCTATGATGCTTGGTGTATTCAACTATTTGTTAAATTATAGAAAAAATTTAGCATTGTTAACAATTTATGTTTGTTGGTAGTGTAATGTAATAATAGCAACCCTTATATGTATTTTAGACACAACTCTGAAACTTTTGTTCAGATATATAGCTGCATTACTATTTTTGCTATTTTTGTTTATGTATGGTATCTTTTGAATAGAGAAATCTAAAAACGAAAAAATCAAATGCTCCCGCAGCAAAGCGCGGGCTCCCAAACCTCGTTTTTATATCAACTTAATTATTAAAAACTAATATATAATAAATATTTTTCAATCTCTTTTTTTTTCAACAAAATCAAATTCAAATCTAATCCGTGAACAGGCCCTTAGAAGTTCTTTATATATTTTGGATACTAAATTACCGTGTAATTCATAAAAATGTGTTGCTAACTAGAGCAACGAATTTTTATTACACGAGTCTTGGCAGACCCGTTACAAATGCACACGGATGTGTCAAAAGCAATTTCTCATGTGGTTGCTTGCATAATGATTTTGTTGAATGTTGATGCGTTAGTCTGATTGTGTATACTTTAGGAATTGACCGTGTAATGTTTAGATGCGTTGTTGAAGTTTTGTCTTTGTAGTTATACCCCCGTGCGATGCACACGGGTTAGTTTCAAATGTTGCTTGCGTATTGTAAGAAGCAAAAGTTACAAAACTGTTGCACCATGAATAGTTACAATCAAATTGTTACTTATTTTATTGTATAATGAATTTGTGTGTAATAGTTGATTGTATAATGACCCGTGCGACGCACACGGGTTGTGTCTAATTCTTGCTTGTGTAATGTTTTCGTGAAGTGTTTCTCCTTTGGCTCAGCTAACGCTCTAGTTAACGACAGCCATCCAACAACATAATTCTTTGGTAACTTGGTGCTGGGGAAATTACACTTCATAGTCTAGTTTGAGCCGTTAAAAGTACAATATAAACAAAGGCATGTGCACCTTCAACATGAGAAATCATTTGCAGCCGAAAAAATGAAAAAGGATATAACCATCCCTGAAACAAAAGAAAATTTGTTTATATTACGGTAGATGTAAGATCCTAAAGCGCTTCAAAGGAGTGTAATAGGAATATGAGCTCCTAAATGTGGCTATTTCCTATGTTCTTCCTTCTCTAATAAGGTCACTTTTAAAATCTAATTAACTATGGCTTTGTTTTGTTGGTAATCGAGGGCGTTGCCCCGGGCTTTGTAAAAATTGTTCATTAGTCGTAATGTTGAACGGAAATCGTCGAAGTATAATTCTGATGGTGCATCTGATTGAAATGTGTAATGCAAAACATAATGTATACACTCGTTTAAGTTGACTACTATAAACATTGTAATTCCTTGCAATCTATTTAATCCATAAGTTTGATAATAAAAAATGGATCATCTTATTGAGTAAAAAAAGAATAAGTTGACACATAGTATACAAATCAAGATCAAAAACAAAAAAAGGGATCATCTCATCATTTTAAACTCATTGAATGTCATTTTTTCTATAATTTTTACACCTTGTGGACATGTATTTAGTTACATAAACAAAACTTTTTGAGGTTTAAATTCATCCAAAGCTCCAACGAATCAATGCTTTAACTTGTTTCCTTCACATTCACTCCATCAGTTCACCTTCAAATATTCCTTTAATCTTTCGCGACATCCACATGAGAGCCCACATGGCTGCAAAACATCGCCAACATATGACTTATAAGATTATTCGGGTGTCGGCTTGAACAGCTGCAAAATGATGTAGCCACAGTGAGATTTTCACATTGGTGTGACTTTAAACTCGAAATCTTATAAAAAGAATTTCATGGGTCATTTATTGAAAAAAGGATGGCCTTACCTTTGTCCACGAAATAACTATTACGATGTGAAGAGGAAGTGAAAAGATTACATCAGGTTATGTTTTATCAGTTTATTAATTGACTTTCCTACTATTCACGTTTTGTTACCAAATTTTTGGGAGGCCACAATGTGAAATAAACACATAAATTCCTAAACCCCATCAAAATCACTAACTACTCACTATATTTTAGGGGGGCCAACACCCCTTCCTGTCGATATGATTACAAAAACTATGTTAGTGTATTACATATTTACAATAATAAGAGACTTTTAAACATTTGAATTCAATTAGAGTGACTTTCAACGTATTTGCCCCTAGTTGACCTAATTACCCAAACCTTTTGGTAAAATCGTTTATCTTAACCCATTTTACTTGTTACAGATAAAGCATAGCCAAAATCCACCCACTTATGGGTAAATGGGTCCAAATTAGCATCTCTAATGTTAACACACAACCACACATAGGGAGATTAAAAAAAAGTTATGCACCTGACATGTCAACTTCATCATCTGACTCGTATTTGTGAGAATCACTGGAATGATAATCAGCTACATCTCCAACATTATTCATGTGGCTTCAGTGTCCTCATCCTCATAATTTGAATGGTCTTCCTCAGTTTCTGTATCATAACCATCAGATTCCTCATCATGCGCATTATCGTTTCTTGTCATATTCATCATCATCCTCATGATCTCTAGTTGTACCTGCATCTTCATCTTGCTGCTCGCTTCATTTCCCGGTCCAACGCGAACCAATCTCACGACCTAAGTCTTCCCTTGATAATGAGTTGGTATCTTCAGGTGCATCTTCTTGCTAAAAAGATCACGTGGAAAAAGGAATGACATGATATGTTAATACTTGGTCACAAAAAATCTATTGCGAGTCTTTCAGATGGGTAAAAGGTTGTGTAATCCATCACAGGTGTTAGTAGGAAACGGTGTCAAGAATCTTGGTACTTTTATTAAGCAATAAGAAAACTTAAAACTGATATGTCCCCTGCAATTAGAGTCAAGTCTGTTTTATTCTTGTTAAACCTTCTAAGCAATCTTAAGCATACTTCCAGCTTCAAAGTAAATGCTCCCGTCATAGTTGCACCCTCTTTAATTGTGCCGCAACAAAAGATGATTTAACAACTATTAAGAAAACAAACTCTCCAACACGTATGATTACATTTGCGGTTTTATTCATTAATGTCCTTAAAGTAAGACACGGGAATTTCTAAAGGGCAAGTCAAGGCTGTAACAGACTTGAACTGTTATTACAAAAATAAAAAGCACATTAAGTAAGTTCTAATAGAATACGTAAGTAGCTTTACAAACCGGCGACATGAAACAAAGTCACGTCACAACAACTCGTCATTTCTTGCTAACTGGTTTCTTTTTAAAAATCAAAGTTGGTTGTTTTTCCTGGAAAATATGCTAAAATATGCTAAAGTCCTGAACACATGGAATGAATATATAAGGATCAACCATTCAGTTAATTTAGTTGTTCAAATGATAAAAAAACTGGTGTGTACTTTAGCTTTTTGACTAAAGTTTATATACAATAATATAGGTGAACTTGCATACCCATACAATATATCTGTGTTACGTAGTTGGAATCACCTATATGAATGTATGTAAAATCAGTTTTGTGGTGTGGAGTTTTTGGTTGTCCTAAAATTATTGTCCCCTTTTAAATGTAGTTGTGAGTAATGTAATAAGTTTACCATATTGCCCTTAAGATAACTTGATGAACTTACAAACTTTTATTCAAAGTTTTTAATTAATACCATAAGAGTAAAAACTGTCATTTCTGCAAAAAAGTAAGAGAGAAAATGCAGTAATGAAATGTTTTTCTTAAACTGTGGTGTGTTTGGTTGGGATACAATTAATTACGGGACGGAGAGATGTACTTTTTGAAATGTGTGATTTTTTAAATTCAATTTTTGTTAGGCGCAAACAACTTTAAAGTTGTCACGTCAACCTCCTAGAAAGGAGAGCTTTACTTGATTTGAGTGTGTGTTATGATAAGTTCAAACCTCATGAATTAATCAATCAAAAAAATCGAAAACTATGGTTACCGAAAAGATTTTTTTTAGAACGACAATTTATTATTTTACCACCATATACCACTTGTCTCACAATAAATCTCATAAATGCTTTTAGCGAGGCTTGAATTCACAACCTCTAAATTAGTGAGTAACACATATACAAAAAGATTAATTAACATACGACCTATCTCCTCGGTCTTACAATTGAACAAAATAAAAGTTAGCTTCATGAAATAATACCTATCTCGGTGTTCCACATTACTTCTTGTACTTGTATCATCTTTTATATAATAAAAGAATTACATCATTTTGGAGTTTTGTATAAGATTATATGTTATGAATTAAAAAATTGGACAAATCAGAACGCTTGATTTTGCCACGTAGGCAAAATCGTGCGATTTGATTGGTCAATAAAAAGTCAAAATTGAATCAATTTGGTCAAAATTGAAAATTTGTGGTGGAGAAACATGATGAAGAAAAAAAACACATAAAAATATATGTGTCAAATTTGTAAAGAAAAGAACTTGAAAAAAGAGGAGGTAATTAATTAAAATTTAGTGGTTTTTAATTTTAAATAAATTATATGGAGTTAATTGTAAATTTATAAATTTACAAGTTTTATTATAACTTTAAAAAATAAACAAATAACCCTTTAAACTTTATACCTCTAGACTTTATATTTTAAAATAGAGGAAACTACAATTTTGGTCCACTATCTTTACCGGGTATAACACTTTTGGTCCATTTTTTTAAAAATTTGCGGGTTTAAGCCAAAACCCGAGTATCCATTTCACATTTGAGCCAAATCAGATTTAACGAAATTGTCTGATTTGGATCAAATGTGAAATGGATACTCAAAGGGTTGTTTCGCTGGGATTAGTTGGCTCATAATGTCGAGTCAAAAAACAGGTAAATCAAAAGAAAAAAAATTAGTAATCATCCTCAAATTCATATACTACATAATATATAAAAGATTTAATGAATCTATTATCTTCATATATTTCGATAATACTCTATAACATAACTTATAAAACAGAAAATATATATATGTAGTTTAAAAAAACATAATGTCTAAGCCCCGTGCGTGCACAAGCATTAAAACTAGTATTTAGTATTTAGATATTGATAAACCAACTGTCATTTTTTAGGCATAAGAATTATGATTTAATTATATAGCTTACAATATAACATTGTAAAATTTATGTGATATTGACAGACAACTTTGTGTGTCAAAAAACTTTGTGTGACACATGAATTATATTATGAAATCAAGTGTGTCGAAAATACGAAGTGTCAAAAAATATAATGTGTCACTTGAAATGTATTATAAAACTAAGTGTGTCAAAAAATTTAATGTGTCACTTAAATTGGATTACGAAATCAAGTGTGTCAAAATATATGAAGTGTGTCAAGAAATATAGTGTGTCATTTGAAATGTATCATGAAACTAAGTGTGTAAAAAAACTTAATGTCTCTTGAATTGTATCATGAAATCAAGTGTGTCAAAAATATGAAGTGTGTCAAGAAATTTAATGTGTCACTTAAAACATATCATAAACTAAGTGTGTCAAAAAACTTAATGTGTCATTTTAGATCTATCATCAAATCTAGTGTGCAAAAAATATTAACGTATTATTTGTGTGACATAGAAATACAGAAAATCTAGAAATTCACCATGAAATTTTTATATTACGTCATGCATTATTATCTCATTTAGAAGTGAGATTTCAAAAAAGTCTAAAATATATGGTGGTCAACTATTGAAACGTGAGATTTGAAATATAGGTTCTAATTAATGAAAGATATAAAGAGTGTCGGTTAAATACCTATAATATCCTTACTATATCATTATTAAAGGGATAATTTCAAAAGTGGCTCAAAATCTAAACTCAAAATGCAACCCTAAGTACAACACTTGCCCCAAAGGTACAACAGTTGCCCCAAAAAGTACATCAAAGTGTTACTTTTGGCCGCGTGGTCATATATTCTGCACGCGAGTTTTGTCCAAATAGCCAAGTTGACCCGAGTCCCAGTTTTGAAAAAGAATGTTCCTGAAGCATAGTGTGCATTTGGGTTTGGCTTTGAGCCAATTTTGAAATTATCCCGATTAGTAAAAATTACAACTTTTAACCTCTTTTTATCATTTTTATCTTAAATCCCTTTCTATTTGAACATCTCTCAATTTTTTGAGAACTTTTTTAAAAAAAGTTTTCTTTTTATCCTTCTCACGAATATTTGTCTTTTTATTTTAACCTTCCTATATATATATATATATATAGTAGGGATCTAGTGAGAAGTAAATTAAAATAAGAAGTGGTGAGAAGTGACTAAAACCACAAATTTGAGATGCAACGACTTACATTAGATGCATTTTTATTCATCTAGATGCACCATTTTGAGTTTCGAAAGTTAATTTGATGTGTAGATTGTGCAAATTGATTTTCATGATTTTGGCACACGTAGAGGACCAAAAAATAAGAGAAATCATAAAATGCATCTAATATACGTATATGCATCTAATTAAAAGCTAGAAAACACATTATGATGCGTTATAATGCATCTAAGATTATAGACATGCATCTAATTTAAGTCGGTGCATCTCGGATATGCGGTTATAGTTACTTCTTATCCTTCTTATTTTAAGAAAACTTCTCATTTGATCCTAACTCTATATATATATATATATATATATATATATATGGGACCGTTCTTTGCAGAACCATTTTTTTGTACAGAACCTACAGAACCTCTTTTGGACCAATAAGAATTTAGTGTTATTAAATGTTTTTTCTTAATTCAAAAGGGTATAATAGTCAAAACACATTTTGATTTTTCTTTTTGAATTTTTTAATTTAAAAACGTTTTTTAAAACCCCTTAATTTTCGAAATTAAAAAAATATATTTTTTATTTTATATTTTTTCAGTATATATGTTTTCAGATAAAAAAGTGAGTGCATATGTGTTTTTCTTAAATATTGTAAATCTTATATGTTTAGAACTTACATTTTTTTTGCTTGAAATGATAATTGCACATATGTTTCTAGTTTTTTAATTTTTGAAATTTATAACAATTTATATATGTAACCTCTAAACTAATAACAAACCAAAAACATAAATATATAAACAATATATGATATCAAATGAAATTCATTTCGAATACAAATGCAACTTGTTAAATACATTATCCACGTCATTCGAAAACATATGTGCACGCTTCTGAAAACATACTTGCACGCTTCACTTTCTCTTCAAATTCATTAAAACATATGAGTACCCTTCTAAGAACATATGTGCACGCTCTCGTCAAATTCATTAAAACATATGTGCACGCCTTCGAAAAACATGTATATTTGCAATGACCACGTAAACTTCATAATTGAGGCACCAAAAACACAAATCCTGTCTCGAAACAAAAACAATTCAATAGTTAATCATATTAGTGATAGAAATCAATCAACAAAACATTTAACAAAACAAATACTAGTCATGTTACTTTCATTAATTTTTTACCCGCCACAAACCACCTATGTACCATTGGCATATATGAAATTATGCAAACATTTGCTTAATACAGTAGTATACACATATGCACAAACAAACATGTGTGCACAGACCTATTTTCTACCATATGCTAGCTTTTATTCTGTCTAAAACACAACACCAACAACGAAAGATACCGAATCTCGCTTAAGAATCAAGCAACAAATAATAAAGAAAAGATTAAAAAACGTCATGAAACTCTAGTAACTTTAACTTTAATGGTGTTGACTTCATCAATAAGAGCAAACCGTTTGAATAATGAACAAGTATCAATTGTTTTGGTACGTGACCCACAAAAAGCTTCACACGCTTGTCAGTGTATTTCTTCTTCTCATGTGCTTCTTCAGCCATTATTAAAATACTTTTTTCCTACGTCATCAACAAAACAATTTTTCTACATCAATAAGCAATTAGTGGTTCTTTTCAATACACTCTCATGATTGTTGAAACACGCCCGCACAACGTAAAAAACATATACAAATTATAGCAAAACACATATGCACAATGTAAAACACATATGTACAACGTAAAACACATATGCACACATTATAGCAAACATATATGCACAACATAAAATACATCTTCTTCACCCAAATCCTAACGGGTCTAAATGAATGTGTCCATTATATCCAATTTGTACCTGATAACAAAAAAGGGGCTATTGATCATAATAATATGTATACGCGACATAAGTTGTCACTAAAACATTCATGTGAATAGTCAACAACTAGAGTAGATGCTTATGGGTCAATAAATTGTTTTTTAGTTACGTATAAGAACTACATAAGTTGTTTTTTAAATGCTTATGGC
>BQNB010040558.1:0-47322 GCA_026074375.1 Tanacetum coccineum
ACAATGTATTTTTGGTACGTTTTTAGTCATTTAAGTCCGTTTAGAATGGAAAATGGTATGTGTAATTAAGCACATACCAGGACTGTTCCTAAGCCACCATCCAATGATGAAGGTACTGAGCGTTCGAGAAAGAAATCGAAGAAATCTTCTTTTGATGGGACCAAGGGACCTTCCGAGCCACGTGGACCACCTGGTGACTCTTAGTAGATTAGTTTATCGTTTGTAGTATCTCTTGTAAATCACTAACTAAACTGAGATATCAGTTAGTAGAACTAGTCTTTGGAGTTGTATAACATTATATGGTGACATTTAACGTGTGACGATACAACTTATGACTCGTTTGTGATTAATGAAATGACTATCTTTTGATTTCTAAAATTCTACGTGAGTCGTTGTTATCTTTCTTTTCTTATTTCTTTAAGTGGTTCCTATTGATTGATGCAATCATTGAATGAATACTCATTATGATTTGAATTGCGTTGTAACTTCTTCTCCTCGTATTCTCAATCGCCATCGATATCATGGATCTCATGATGATTTTGGCTAAACTCATTTCCTATCATATTGTAATCATTTCACCCATTCATTTTGTGAACCACTCTTTACTACGCTCATGCAAACCACTTATTGTTTAATAAGTTAATATAATATCACCTGAGAAAATTTAAATTGTCATCATTTTATGAGTTATTTTAATTGAGAATTATATATAGTTGCTATCACCATAATTTTTATTTATTTATTAAACATCGTGTAAATTAAATTACTTTCATACTATGAACGGTTCTGTAAAATCATTTTTGATTTCTATCTTATAATTAAGCATGGTTATACATTTAAATTGAGACATTAGTTTGATGAACTGAGTCAAATGCATTGCTATTCCTAAATTAATACATAGACCGTGCCCTACGAATAATTTAGCAAAGGGGCCCAATGATCAAGATTGAATAGAAGTACAACCATAAAGATTTTAATAAAGATCAATTTACATAACACTGTAATTCCGAAAAATCAAAGCATTTTTGTTATGGTTGCATGTGGGTACAAGTAGCGGACATCTGCATATGACCCTTATCCTTTTCCCACTCGAATTACCCATCTAGTGGATGCGGTCTTACTTGACAATTGTCTTTCTACTTCTCTTATTTCCTTCTTCGTCATGAAATTCTTGACACTTATCTATTTATCGACTATTGAATACCCAACTTGCAGTTTATCGACGTTTCAATTCTTTCTTTTTCGACTAATCCTCCTTTTGAGTAACGTTGGTCAAGATCCAAGAAGGCCTTCGATGTGAATAACGAAATTATGAAAGATATGGGGTTTATGCTCATGACCCATCATGGTATGCGTCCCTCTTTTGACTCGAAATTCGCCCGTGTGAATCATGCGTTGGCTTCGCTCTTCAATTACTAACTATGTCTCTTGATTTCCTTGATACGAGAAAGGTTATGAGTTATTCCTAGCTATGAAGTCGAATTCTGCGCCCGATGATGAAGTAGTAAGTACCCATAATGTGTTAAAAAGGGTACACATAATCTTTTAAACGCGTTCTTTCTCCATTCCCCCCCGATTTTGATTTTTTTTCTTTAATGATTATTGAACTAGGAGGTTTTGATATCATTAACTGGTAGGATAAGATTTATCACGAATATATAGCCACTATTTATGTGGTGAGAAAAAGGTCTTAGGATTCTCTTTGTAAAGGTAAGACGTGTGTAATATCATGAAAAAGTAGATAGAAATAAATCCTGATTGAAAGCGATCATTCATGTATTAAAAGTTTCGAAAGATATATCTGTTGAAGAAAGGTGTGTGAGACTATTTATTCTTAGCTCAATTAACCGAGCAAGAAGACCAAACGAAAGCGATAAAAAGATGTTCCCTGTTATCCGATATTTCCCCGAGGTATTTCCTAAGGAATATTAACACCTGGAACTTTCCGCCACCTAGGCCAAGTTGAGTTCCGTATGATCTTATCCTCGTGTCTGCACCTGTGGCACACGCGCCATAATCGTTTAGCACCATCCGAATTGAAAGGAGTTCGCCGAAGCAAAACTAGAGAGAGTTGACAGAGAAAGATTTTCTATATCGCACCAAGTTTAGTCACAACCTATGAGAGCTCACGGTAATTGTTCGTTAAAAGAAGTAAGGATTAGGATCGTTCAGAAATGTGCATTGATTATCTAAACTAAACAAGTTGGACGATCAAGAATCGATCTCCATTAACCAATGGGATGATGACTTATTTTGATCAGCTGCAAGGTTCTATGGGTTTATTCGAAGATCTGATTTACGTTTCTGGTTATCATCCAACCTTCGTAATCCGCAGAGGAAGACATTCCCAAATTTACAGCATTTATAACTCGTTATGGACATTATGAGTTTCAAGTAATGCCTTTTGGACTGAATATGCACCTGCAAAATATCATGGATTTGATGAATACAACAGTGTGCCAACACGATCTGATAAGTTCGTGATCTTATTCCAGTGATAGACACATCACTGATTATATTCCAAAAATACAAGAAGAAACATGGTGAACAATTGAAGACTATCTTTAATTTGCTATAGGACGAAAAAGTAGTACTCCTAAGTTGTTACAAAATATGTATTTTGGCTTGATTCCGTGCAATTCCTTAGCCATGTAATTTGATAGAAGTTTAGGAGACTTCATGTTGATAACCACAGGGCAAAAGATTCAAAGCCATTAAAAATTGGACTGCCACCGATCTACACAACCAACGTAAGTGCAGACATTTCTTGGGTTGGCAGTCTTATCATCAAAGGTATTATTAACAGTTTTTCTCTAATATCCAAACTATTTAACAAATCACTCAAAAGAATAAGCCGACTAGTGGTGCGCGGGGGCGACGACGACACAAGGATGCAATGACATCAAACTTACTGCAAATTGTGTAGTGCGCCAATATGAACACTAACCCGAAGGAAGCGAAGACTTTGTTAGTCTATGTGATGCATCCCTTAAAAGGATTTGGCGGAGCTATTTTGATGCACAACAGAAAAGGAGATTGAGCGTACGCCTCTAGACAACTCAGAAACGAAATGATGAAAACTACACGACCCATGACTTGTGGAAATTGGGAGCGTGGTATTTGCTCTTCGACTGTGAGACATAATTGAACGGCACTAAGTGTATGGTATTAACACCGAACACAAAAGTCTACAAATATTTTGAACAGAAAGAGCTAAATATAGGATCACAAAAAAAAAAAAAACAAAGAAAGAAGCGTAATGGGATTGTACCTCTGAGTGATTACATTGTGTTTATGCCGTTATCACTCATGGAAGGCGAATGTTGTTCAACTGTCGCGTAATAGCATGAAGGATAGTGCGTGCTATGGATTGTGATAGTGCATAATAATTTACCGAAAAAATTTGAAATGCACAAGTTGAAAGGCGTGCAGAAGGAATATTAGAGCCATAAGGATTTCCTTGGGCGAATGAGAGCCATTTAAAGTTCGGTCGCAATGGAAACGGAAATTGTCTTAGAAGGACGAATAGGTTACCAATATTAGGAGAGATTGAGAACGTAATCATGTGGATCTCTCCATAAATTCAAATATTCCATTCATCCTTGAATCATACAAAATGTAACCCAGATTTGCGAAGATTGTTATACTGGTGCCGAATATGAAGGTTGACATAGCAACTATGTCCAGATAATGCTTACTTTGCTAAAGTCAAAGCCGAACCTCAAAAGCCGTCAGGATTACTACAACAACAGAATCCCTCATCTCTTCTGGAAGTAGTAAAGAATAACAATGGATTTCCATTACAAAGCTATCAAAGACACAACTGATCCATCTGGATATGCGACTCGCTTTGGAGTCCAATGTTGACCGATGCACTAAATCTGCTCACATTATCCGATGATCATGGGAAGATTAAGATGTAGAGGCTACTCGATTGTGTATTTCTTAAGGAGATTTTGTTGGTAGGGCACGGAGTGCCCGTGTCTATTATTTCGGACCTAGACCCTCGTTTTGCATCTGGATTTTTGGAGATCCCTTTAAAAGTCATTGGGACGAATTTAGATATGAGCACTGCTTACTGTAACACCCCCAAAAATGCGTGTCGCAACTAAAGTATGTCTGGGGGAGTTACTTCATAATACACAGCGCTAGATACAAGAGAACACCTCTCAATGTGTCGATAAAAAAATAATCTCGTTGATTTTCCTTGAAAAGTGATATAACATTGTCCCATAATTATGCATCACGCATGAAAAACGTTGAATGGTAAAGAGACCCAAAGCACTTCAATAAGCCAAGATAACTATATCACCTAAGAAAAACATGCTAAAACGGTCACATAAAGTTGCGTGCGTGAGAGTTCATAATGGTTTGTTTAAATTATGACTGTAAGTTTCAAACATGAATGTATCTGTGTTTCCACTTTGATCCATCACAGTACATTGTAAAAATCTCAAAGATTTTAAAGGAATGCATGACCAAATTTAATGTCCCCAAAATAATTCAGTAATATATTGCCACTTTATTCAAGCAACAAGTAAAAACTCTCCATGAGTGAGCATAAAACAATTGATTACAATTTACTCTAGTATCATGACAACCGATACAACTAAATAAAAAGTAAGAGGTTCATATGTATCTGTATGTCGCCTTTATAGGCCCAACCAATCGTAATCCACATGTTAAACGATTCGTTTGCCCATGAAAGCTAATCACCCGAACCGGGGATTTCAATCCCGTAATAGAGCTTAATATTATAGCATTCGCGTATACAACATGCTAAACGTATATCGTATTGCCCAGTGATAGCTAATCACTCTGAACGGGGAACACACCCGAATAGATCTGATTTCTAACATTCCGCTCACCCTCCAAGTGAACTTTACATTTCATGAAGCTGTGACGTAGACTAATTATAAAAACCCATCACAGTACTGACCCCCCCCCAACAGAGGGGGGGGGGGGGGGGGGGGGGGGGGGTGGGGGGGGGGGGGACCCCCCCCCCCCCCCCCCCCCCCTTAAAAAAGGTGAAACACCACAACACACCCCACCAATTCTCCCCCACAACACCAACACAAACAACACAATTTAGGAGGGTGAATGTGGGGGGGTAAAAAAAAGGAAAAGGGAGGTAAAACACAAAAAAAAAGAAAAGAATAAAAAAACAAAAAAAGAAAAAAAAACAAACACAAAAAACAAAAAAAACAAAAAAGAAAGTGAGGTAACAAAGGGGGAAAAAAAAATTAAAGATAGAGTGTACAAATTAAAACAAAAAAATTTAAATTGAAAAAACAAAAAAAAAAAAAATGGTAAAAAAAAACAAAAAAACATAACAAAATTAATTATTAAAATTATAAAAATATAAAACCCTACCTTCCACATCCATACATTTCTCTAGAGTATCAAAGTGTAGTTTCCGCATACACTTTGGTATATTCACAAAGTCTCAATCTTTGTTATTTTGGAATCTTCCAAGGTAACAAACTCTTTATATACTAAAGAATCGATCAAGGCGTGGGATCAACAGCTATGAGCTTCTCCCTTTGTATCAAAACTGCGCCCAATCCTTTACGAGAAGCATCACATTAAACCACGAAGTTTTCACTACCTTTGGGTAAAGCCAAAATTGATGCACTACACAACTTATGCTTCAACAGTTGAAATGCAGCTTCTGCCTTTTCACTCCAATCAAACTTCACGTTCTTTTGAGTCAGCTTCGTCATAGGCTTGGCAATTTTTGAGAAACCTTTGATAAATCGTCGGTAATAGCCAGCAAGACCTAGAAATTGACGAATATCTGTCGGAGTCTTGGGCGATTCCCAATCCTTGATTGACTCAATCTTAGCTGGGTCCAACTGAATGCCCTCACTATCAATCACATGACCAAGAAATTGTACCTTCGATAGCCAAAACTCACACTTTGAAAACTTGGTGTATAATTCTTCCTTCTTAAGTAATTCCAAGATTAACTTAAGGTGTTATGCATGCTCCTCCTCGCTCTTGGAGCAGATCAAGATGTCATCAATAAAAACGATCATGAATTTATCTAATTACGGTTTTCACACCCGATTCATCAGATCCATGAATACCACCAGTGCGTTGGTCAGTCCAAACGGCATCACTTAAAACTCATAGTGACCGTAGCGTGTTCTAAACGTTGTCTTTGGAATGTCTCCCTCTTGAACTCTGAGTTGGTGATAACCAGATCTCAGGTCGATCTTAGAGTAGACTCTTGATCTTTACAACTAATCAAATAGGTCATCGATTCTCAAAAGTGGATATCGATTCTTCACAGTCAGCTTGTTTAGCTCATAGTAATCGATACACATCCGAAAAGATCCGTCTTTCTTTTTGACAAACAAGATCGGGGCTCCCCAAGGTGAGGAACTCGGTCTTATAAATCCCTTGTCAGAAAGTTCTTGTAATTGAGTAGACAATTCTTGCAGTTTCGTCGGTGCTAATCTATACGGAGCTCGTGTCACAGGTGCAACACCAAGGACCAAGTCAATTTGAAATTCAACTTGTCGCGTTGGCAGTAATCTAGGTAAGTCCTCTTGAAAGACCTCCGAAAAGTCCCGTACAGTTGGCACGTCCTCAAGTCGCTTCTCCTCCGACTTGTCTCTGGTTTCCTTCTTTGTTACTTATGCCAGAAAAATTAGGCAACCTCTCTCAACATACTTATGAGTTTTAGTGCACGATATAATGCTCAACTTCAACTTCTCTCTTCTACTGCCTCCATCACCTTGGACTATCAAAACTTCATCTCCATAGGGAATCTACACGACCTTCTCATCGCAAATGATCACCGCATGATGGTTTGCTAACCAATCCATGCCGATGATGGCGTCAAAGCTACCAAGTTCTACCGGCATTAGTCAATATTGAATGGGTGACCTAATAATCCTAACGTACAACCTCTAAGCACGGTATTGGTTTCAGAAATTCTCTTGTCGGCTAATTCAACAGCATATCTAACGTCTAAAGTATTGGGGGTTATGTTGATCCCTTCTTGATCGATTCTTTAGATTGTAAAGAGTATGTTACCTTGAATAAATCCAAAATAACAATAGTAGAGACTTTGAATCTATATTAAAGTGTATGTTGAATCTACACCTTAATACTCTAGAAGTATTATCAATAAAACAGTAAGTATGAATGAATGAACACAAGATGTAACAAAATGCTTCAATATTATTAATGATAATAATATGAGTACTTTATCTTAGTACTAGGGTTTACAACCTTGAAGCTTACAAAACTCTTAATCTTCGGATCTGTGTATTTGTGGATGTGCAAGATCTGAACTACATACCATAGGGTCTCCTTTTATACACCAAGGAGTCCTAATGGGCTTACAATACTTTCCTAAGTATTTAGTCAAACCTATTGAATACTATGACTAAGTATTTAATATTTTCCTAAACATGTAGTCAAATGTATTAAATACTTTCTTATAAATCTTCTCAGTCAACATTAACTTTCCATGTAATCTTCACAATCAGCATTAACTTCAGTCTTTCGGCAGTATTAAGTTAGTACTGACAGTACTAACTTTGCTCTAGGAGTACTAAGTTTACACTAGCGGTACTAACTGATTAGTACTGGCAGTATTAACTCAGTTAATACTGTTAGTTATAACCTGAGTACTAAATTATGCTTGGCAGTACAAACTTTGTCTTAGCAGTATTAAGTATGAAGACTTTAATTCCTAACAATCCTCCCCTAAACTCTATATTCATCTTGTTAATCATTAAGTTTCTTCATTAAAGGCTTCTTGATCCCAACAATCCTCCCCTAAACTTGATGTTCATCTTCTAAATCTTTAAGTTTCTAGATAAAAGCTTTATCTTGACTTGGAGGATGTAATCAAACACTTCTTTATTCTTGTACTGTGACTTGTCATTTTGTTGAGTCAACTCTACTCTCTTTTCATCATCAAATTGATCATGCAATTCCACAGCTGCTTTATAACCAAGTATTTCTTGCTCTTGTTAGCTTTTTGTCTTCAGGGCTGTTTAATTCTGTCTCTAGGTTGCCCTGCACATAAGAAAATCAGACCTTCTTGGGAACCTAAGCCATTACAGACCTGGATCTTCCTTTTGCATCAACATAATCATATCTCTTCAAAGTGATTGATGCACTATAAGGTTTGACAGTTCTCCAAACCAAACATGCTAATGCTTTAACAGCATTAACCCGATTTGTCCTAACAGCATTAACCACTGCCTTTAGTCTAGCAGTATTAACTTGTCTTGAGCAACAGCAACAAACAGCATTAAGATAACTTTGTCTGGCAGTATTAAGTAAAATTGGACCAGACCTAGTTAAGATTTTTCTTGGAACCATGTGTTTTTTTTTATTGGGTTGAGTAATTCTTAGAGAATTTTGATGGTTCACCCTTCTTGCATTGTTCCACACTGGTTTTTCCTCCCTTTGACCATTTAGCTGTCTCTTTTGTTTACATGTATACTAGAGGTGATCAAAACTTCCACAGACATAGCAGACTTTATTGTGCATCACTAAATCATTTCCTAGTTGCTAGGACTTTTGATTATTCTAGTTTCTTTAATTTCCCCTAGTTTTTGTGACCTGTACATTTTAGCATACTTAACTGGTTTCCTAACTGGTTTTTCTTGTTGTTTAGATTTAACAAATTCTCTCTTAGCAACAGTAGGAAAAATAGGTTTTTTTCTGATTTATCATCTGATACTAACTTCTCAACCAATGGGGCATCAGGAGATTCTTCACTAACATTCTTACTAGTCTTAGGTTCATAGCCTTCAAACTTAGGCTCTAGGAACTCCTTTAGACTAGAATTAGACAAATCAATCTTTGGTGGAGAAAATAACCCTGTATGAGGAGGTGGTACAGCATTGTAGCTTACAAACCCCACACCCTTTCTACTGTTGTCAGCTATTTGACTCCCTAATAATTGGTCTAGACTCTTTAAAGCATTTTCAAAATTTTCAATTTTAAGTTGATAGTTTTCCTTTTCTTGCTTAATCTTTTCCAACTCACTTCTCAGCACATTAATTTATGAGTCTCTAATTGAGACATCTCTTTTTAGAACATCAACTTTCTTACAAAAAAACAACCTCATTCTTTTTATAAAAGAGAAGTCGCTCTTCTACAAATGCTAACCCTCTTTTATAATTAGCTAAATTGAACTGAGATTTGTTAATCTCTGTTCTTAAATCATCATATTGCTTTTTAAGAGTTTCATAGTTTTTTAGATATGATTTAGAACAAGTAGTTACCTCAGAGTCTGAAAGAGCCATAGGAGTCATCTCTTCTTTGTGAGTAAATGATTCTTCTTGTTAGTTTCTTCTAGATCAAAGTTTCAGAATACAAGCTCTGATACCACTTGTTGATCCCTTCTTGATCGATTCTTTAGCTTGTAAAAAGTATGTTACCTTGAATAAATCCAAAATAACAATAATAGAGACTTTGAATCTATATTAAAGTGTATGTGGAATCTACACCTTAATACTCTAGAAGTATTATCAATGAAACAGTAAGTATGAATGAATGAACACAAGATGTAACAAAACGCTTTAATATTATTAATGATAATAATACGAGTACTCTATCTTAGTACTAGGGTTTACAACCTTGAAACTTACAAAACTCTTAATCTTTGGATCTGTGTATTTGTGGATGTGCGAGATCTGAACTACATACCCTAAGGTCTCCTTTTATACACCAAGCAGTCTTAATGGGCTTACAATACTTTCCTAAGTATTTAGTCAAACCTATTGAATACTATGACTAAGTATTTAATATTTTCCTAAACATGTAGTCAAATGTATTAAATACTTTCTCATAAATCTTCTCAGTCAACATTAACTTTCCATGTAATCTTCACAATCAGCATTAACTTCAGTCTTTCAGCAGTATTAAGTTAGTACTGGCAGTACTAACTTTGCTCTAGCAGTACTAAGTTTACACTAGCAATACTAACTGAAGAGCTTCAAGGAGTTCATAATACATTCCATGATTCGAACTTGAAGAAGTGTTTATCGGATGAAGATCTTATTATTCCTCTTGACGAAGTAAGGATCGACGAGAAGTTGCATTTCATCGAAGAACCTATCGAAATCATGGATAGGGAAGTGAAGCAACTTAAGCAAAATCGGATTCCTATAGTTAAGGTTCGATGGAACTCGAATCGTGGACTGGAATATACTTGGGAACGGGAGGACCAAATGTGGAAGAAATACCCTCATCTCTTTGATTGTAATAAGAAACGGACGATAAGATGAATTGATCTTCGAGGACGAAGATCCTTTTTAGGGGGAAATGCTGTGACAATCCGTCAATTTCAGGTCGTTATTTTATCCTCGAGTATTAAATATAATTTTCATTTTTATGTTGAGATGTGAACTCACTATTAACCGGAAGAAATTAGGGTTTACATTTGTAAATTACGCGACGTTTACAAAGAACCGGCGAATCCTACGTTAAACATCGACGTTTATATTTTCAAAATGTCATAGAAATATTTTTATTACATTCGTTTTTATTTTTCGTGTCTCGTACTATTCTTACTTTTTACGAAAAACGACTACAAATCGTACCTTTTTAAATATCGGACTTTGAAAATACCCGTCTTAACAATTAGTGGGACAAGTAGTAAACTACTTATCCCACTAATCTCACCATGCAAAGGGTGACAAAACCAAAGGGAGAGGTGTCCCCTTGGTATTAAGCCTCATCCCATACACCTTACACTTGGCATGTTGCTCCTACAAGTATATAAGCTCATTTTTGACCAAAATAACACACACAACTCATATTTTAACTCAAAATCTGCATTGCTTTCTCTCCCTCTCCATATTGACGCCACCTATAACACCACAAACACCCATTTTATACAAAATTTACAAGATCAAAATATACTACACTAGCTAAGATGATTTCCTAAGTATAACCCTATATTTTGGAGGTGATTTAAAGAGATTTTCAAGAAGGTTTTAATCAAGATAGGGGCTGAGATTATAAACCATTTTTATAAACTAATTTGGTGAAGAAAAATGATAGTCAAGAGTTTTTGGGGTGAAGATCAAGACTAGAGTTGAAGCTTCCATCAATCCTTGTTCTTGTTTTGATCATTGTGATCTTTCTACATTTTTTGTGGTAAAAATTTAATGAGTTCTTGATATGTTTTTCTTGATTTCTAAATGTATATGTATATGTATATGTATGATATATGATGATCAAGAGGTGAAATAGTTCATGCATGCATAGATCTAGGGTAAAAAATGGCTTAATCAACTATTGAAACTAGCTAGAAATCACTAAAAATTATGGGCTATTGTTAACAGCAAGTTCTGGATTTTTGGGTTGGCTTAATGGTTAATTTGATTTACCTAGGTTGTAGAGAATTGATTTATGAACATATGGCTAATTGGATACTCAATGGAAAGTAAAAATTGAATGAGTTATGACCATTTTACCAAAAGACATCAGTTCTGACCTTGCTATACAGATGACACAAAAAGTCATACTTACGTACTGAGTTGGCTAAAAACCTAAAACTATGAGACCTAGATAAAATCATGTAGGTTCTGTACCAATTGGATGATCAACCAATTCATTATGGTTTGTAAATGGCATCAAAAATGGTGAAAGTGAGTTTTCAGTCCGAATTTGCAACTTGACCTTTGTGTAGTGATTTGATCATAAGTATATGTATACTTAAAATAAGTATAAAAGTAACCTTGGATCTGTAATATATACTTAAATATGAAACTAAGGATGTAAAGTTTTCAATTATATCATTTACGGTTATTAAAATACGACTATTTTTGTAAACCTAAACGTATATAAAATTTTACGTCTACACGAACACTATAATTAATAAAACGTTTTTACCACTAAAACCCGAGGTGGTAGGACCCACTTCTTGGGAGTTTTTAAAAGTTAACTTACTGATAATAAACATGTCCCGACCTCGAGAACCCAAAAATTTATAATAAGACTCATTTACAAGCTTAAATGGGCCTAGGATAATTGGGCAACTAGGCCCAATGTATTAAAATAGGACTATTGGACTTTGGCTTTTAAGCCCAACCTACTTGGGTTTAATTAATGGGCTAAGACCTGGTCTTGGGTTAATAATATCAACCCAATAATTTAATGGGCTTCTTTAATGGGCCTATTGGGCTTTTTGGACCAATTTGGACAATACTAGTAAAATGGCTAATAAAAACAAGTTAAAAACCTAGAAAACTTTAAGTGTGAAATAATTATATTTCAAGAGCATGATCATCATATAAACTACATGTATACATATACTTATTTAATTTATGAATTATCATTTATTTTTATCGACTAGAAACCTAAGACCCGTTACAATTTGTATAGGTCTTGGTTGATTGACGCGCCTACATCCGAAGTTTTTATTCATCGATATTCTCATCTGACATCACTAAGTGAGTTCATAGCCTCGCATTTTTACACTTTAATTGTTTTATAAACCCGCGAGGGAGATAACATGCTTGTTTTTAAATAGAACACAAGGGAGATTGTATGCTAGTAGCCTTGATTATTATAAGTTAGATTAACTCGCTAGATAAAAGACCCGCGGAAATCATGAATTGTTAATTGCCGGTAGATGGCATACGCTTATACATGGAATAGTACTATTTGGAGGCTGCCACCTCCAATCCGTGACGACTGGCTATCGTCAAGTGTCAGGAATATGACACAACGGATGCGTTGTATAGAGAATAATATGCACTCATAGCGAGGGTGTATAGTGGGCATACCTTGTTGGGAACCCCAACATAATGATATGGTAACGTTCGATTCATGAGGCTTATAATAATCCCCCCTTTAACGTTGTCTGATCCACATCGTTATATCATGATGAATATTTAGAAATGATACTTGTGTTCGGAGATTAGATGTTGGGAACCTCAACATATTTTTATGATTTTTATATATAAACTCTATGGATTCACTCAACATTATTGTTGACGTTTTAGCATGTTTTATCTCAGGTCCTTGAAGGTAATTCGGTGATGGAGATATTTGGAGATATTAGTGAAACATATATTTTGTTTGCCCTTTTCAAGAAAATCATTCGAAGAATACATTTCAAAAATGGTGTATGAATTATGAATAGTTTGGGACCTATGATGTAAACTTTTATTCGAATGAATGTATTTTAAAACGTCTCTTTTCGATTCGTTTTCTATGCTTGAGTTATTGTATTAATACGTAGCACCCCAAAGGACCCTTCCGCTGAGATATATGAAAATGGGGGTGTTAAAATTAAGCTTAAATTTCTTATAGGTTCACTTGAAGACTCTAAAGACCCAAGCTCGAGAATCTATACACTTTGGGAGGCGAATACAAGAAAAGAAAGATTTTTAGCCAAAAGCTCAAGAAGTCCGCCACACTTGTTACATAGTGCGCCGTACTTTCCTCTGAAGTTCAAACACCGCCGCACTTACAATACTGTGCATTGCACATTTTCCCTATGATTGAATAATTAAAGTCCATTAAATGCTATCGCATTAACTCCTCAAAACCGCCGCACTTATTTGTAAGTGCGCCGCACTTCCGGTAAAAGCCATTAAATGCTATCGCATTAACTCACCAAGTCCGCCGCACTTATTTGTTAGTGCGTCGCACTTTTCACCAAATTTTGCCTATAAATTAAGACGAAATTTATCATTCCTATCATCCCTCTTACAACCATTTCCACTCATTCTACACACATATACCCCTCCCCTTTCACCAAAACACCAAGAAACACCTTTTCCCTTGAAGAAAAGATCTAACGATCAAGAACAAAGAAGTTTTCTTACCTTGTTATTGAAATAATGGAAATTTATGTAATGAGTACTTTTGTTATGAACCCTTAGGCCATATAGGCTAAATCCTCTCATGACTACTCGGTGAAGTTACATAATTGAATAAGTTTTGGTATTCTTGATTCGCTTTAACCTAGCTTATTGTTGGCAACCTGTTATAATCCCATCTTATCTAGTATGCTTACATCATTAGATTATATAATCATATCGGTATAGGTCGAAAGACCCGTTATGATCTATGTGGTTTTAAAGATTTGTCTATGGTCTTTAACGTTTGTGCCGAGAAATCCACTTTCGTAAATTGATAAACAAAATAAGCTTTGATATAATAGTAACTGGATTATTTGAGTGACACATTTGGTCTGGTTAACTAAATATAAGTCTTAAGTTAACAAGTTGATTTGCGAAAACGTTTTTTGACAAGAAATTGTCTTTATAAATTAATACCCCATCTTCAAGGTCAAATCATTTCCAACACTTATAAGTTATTTTTCAACTATCCGAGTAGTCATACTTTTTATCATTGGTAAAGTAAAAATTATTTTCAAAATTGTTAAAGTCTATTTTCTTTCTGATTATTTGAACACTACTCTAATCCCTGTGGACGACCTGGTTTTACCTAAAAAGATTAAACTGCATACGTGGGTTATAATTTTACCCGTGTGTTTCCATATAATTATCCGGTATTTTCAGTCTTATAAATTTAAAGCTTTTGAAACACATCAATTCCTGATATCCCAAGACTTCTCCAAAGGCTCAGTGGATGCTACTCTGTTCATCCATAGGGAAGGCAAAGAATTACTTCTGGTACAAATATATGTCGATGATATTATCTTTGCTGCATCTACACCTGAACTTTGTGACCTATTTGCTAAAATCATGTGTTCAAAATTTAAGATGTCAATGATGGGCAAAATCTCATTTTTCTTAGGACTACAGATTTCTCAAAGTCCTAGAGGCATCCTTATTAACCAGTCAAAATATGCCCTTGAATCTTTAAATAAATACGATTTTAACACTTGTGACCCAGTGGATACTCCCATGGTGGAGAAATCCAAACTGGATGAGGATAAAGAAGGGAAAGCTGTTGATCCATCACACTACCGTGGTATGATAGGCACCCTCCTTTATCTCACAGCCAGTAGACCTGACCTATAATTTGCTATATGCATGTGTGCCCAGTATCAGGCTCAGCCTACCGAAAAGCACTTACATGTGGTCAAAAGGATCTTTTGATATCTAAAAGAAACCATAAATCGAGGACTATGGTATCCGAAGGATTCTTCGATTGCTCTAACAGCATTTGCAGATGCGAATCATCCTGGTTGTCAAGATACAAGATGTAGCACATCTGGTAGTATGCAGTTCTTGGGAGATAGACTTGTTAGCTGGTCATCCAAAAGGCAGAAAAGCACTGCGATATCCAATACGGAAGCTGAATATATTACTTTGTCCGGCTGTTGTGCTCAAGTCCTTTGGATGAGATCACAGCTTACCGACTATGGCTTTGGATTCAATAAAATTCCAATGTACTGTGATAACAAAAGCATTATTGCCTTATGTTGCAACAACGTTCAACATTCCATATCAAAGCATATAGACATCATATTTCACTTTATCAAGGAGCATGTTGAGAATGGAGTGATTGAACTTTACTTTGTCAATACGGAGTATCAACTGGCGGACATCTTCACTAAAGCTCTTGACTGAGAAAGAATTGAATTTCTGATCAACTAGCTGGGAATGCGGAGTTTTACGCCGGAAACTCTGAAACAATTGGCAGATGAAGTTGATGAATAGTAGTGGTACCTATTCAAATATCATGTATCATATGTATATATATTTTAAATCCATAAAAAAACCAAAAAGATTTTTCATTTTTCAAAAATATTTTATAAAAACAAAATACAAAAATATAAAATTCATAAAACCAAAGAAAAAAATTAAAAAATGAAAAAACCTAAAAGAGTGTTAAAAATGAACATGTCTTGCTGAAAATCGATAACATTTATTGTCCTTAGTAAAAATGTCATTCAATATGATACGAGGCTATAAATGAAGTCGAGCAGAAAGTTTTCAAGAATTTATATTTCAAAACATGCCAAATGGGCATACTATTATTTCAGATAGTAACAAACCGCCTTTTTTTCCACCCGAGGAAGACATGTCGACCAAAAAAGACATGTTCCAAACAACTGGAAATTTAATTCTCGGCATGGGTCGACTTAATGACCATGCAAAGGTTTGTGTTTACTTTGCAACACAACCCGTGCTTCCTACATTCCATAAGTGTACGTGTCAGTGCGCCTATGTGATAAAATAAGAGAAATCTTATTTTGGTGTTTGTTTTTCAAATATATTACATTGCTTTATCAGAAAATGCTTTTTCTAAGACATTTAACTTCTCAAACAACGACAACAACTCTTTAAATAAGAAAACGGGTCATTGTTTGAGAGGGAGAAAATGTCAAAAATTTTCTTTAGAATGTCATGTGTTTAAAAGGAAAAAGGTTTTTAAAACAATAACGGACCATCACTTTAAGGAAAGTTAACTAAGTTTAGCTTACATGTGCCTTATTTGTTACTTGTTTAAGCCTTTAGGGAATATTTTGCAACATTAAGTCTATAGGTATGATAGTTTAAACATTAGGGACTAATTGTGCTATTTGTTTAACTTGTATATGCCTTATAAAACTTACACATGCAAAATAAAAGGGGATTGAAACTTGAGGGGCCAAATGTCTTAAAAACAGAAAATGTTTAATAACATCACTCAACCCCCCCCCCCCCCCATCTATTTTTTAACAAAATCAAAACACATACTCAAAACATAACATACGCACACACTCGATCGCCATTCCTTAATCCATCACATCAAGCGTTTTTCAAACCAAAGGTATAACTACTAAATTGTTCTTCACGCTCCAAACCACTCATATCTCAAACGAATTACGTTTTCATTCGGTTTTGATCTTGATAAACCATAACAGTCAAATTAGGGTTCATCAAAATCGAAAATGGATAAAAACCTAAATTAAATGAGGGTTTTTGCTTACTTTGGAGTGTAGAACACCCATTTAAAGCAGATTTGAATTTGGTTTTGATATGAATGTGTTCTTGCGATGTATAAGTGCGAAAATTAAGGTTTTTGAGAAATTGTGTAAAAAGTTTATGGGTTTTGTGTCTATAAGCTAAATACCACTGTATTGAATGTGCTTGAATGTTTTAGTTCCACCATTACTTGTAATTTATGCACGTTAATGGTTAAATTATGCTCGTCATTGATCTTTCTTGTTGTTACTTGACTTAAAAGTGGTTATCCTCGTGCCTAATCTTTAACATTATCATATGGATGCTAATGGGTCAAATGTGATTGCCTAAAAATGACTTGTTTGTGAAAATGATAAAAGTGTATTGAACAACTCTAGTGTGAAGGTATCGAACAACTCTGGGTATAAGGTATCAAACAAATTTAGGGATAGAGGTATCAAACAACTCTGGTGTGAAGGTATCGAACAACTTTGGGTATAAGGTATCGAACAACTTTAGGGATAGAAGGTATCGAACAACTCTAGTGTGAAGGTATCGAACAACTCTAATGTTATAAGGTATCAAACAACTTTAATGATAGAAGGTATCGAACAACTTTGTCATTAGAAGGTATCGAACAACTCTAGTCTTAGAAGGTATCGAACAACTTTGTCATTAGAAGGTATTGAACAACTCTAGTGATAGAAGGTATCGAACAACTCTATGTTAGAAGGTATCGAACAACTCTAGTCTTAGAAGGTATCGAACAACTTTGTCATCAGGAGGTACCGAACAACTTTAGTGGTATAAGGAACCGAACAACTCCATTGTTAGAAGGTACCGAACAACTCTATAGTTAGAAGATACTGAACAACTCAGTTGTTATTAAGGAACCGAACTACTTGCTCTTGAAAAATGGCTTAATTCAATAAACCCAAAACACTTAAGATTAAATTTCCTATTAAACATACAATTTAGAAACTTAATTAGAGAGTTAATTAAAATTGGTTAATTTGCTTACTTTAAACAAGTTAAGTTGGTTTACGTTGTCATTGTTGATGGATAGATCTTAATAAGTGCAAAAAGTCTTAAGAGTTCCTAAATCACACAAGAAACGTTCACATCATGATTCATCCTGACATGTTCTCTCAGTAGGTCTATATAGTGTATTGTATAATAATTAATTGTACATAAACTGTATTGATCCTATCTTAGCATAATCATGGACACTACTAAAGCACAGCAAAAGGCATTAGATGATGCTCTTGTAGCACCTGAAAACCGTCTCAACATCAGGAAATGCAACCAATGTCTAAGCTCTACACTTAAATCAAATGAACCAACTATTCAAGTGGCACTAGACGCATTAAAACTCACTCCCGTCTACAATGCATTTGAAGTCTCTACTGATGTTCCAGAAATTTACATGCAAGAGTTTTGGGCTACTGTCACTAAACATCACTTCTCACTCTGGTTCAAGCTGAATGGTAAAAGCCATACTGTTAATGTTGACAACTTTAGAGATATGCTCAAAATCTACCCTAAACTCCCAGGCCATAAATTTGAAGAACCTACATTTGAAGAGGAGATCCTCCCTCACATACGAGATCTTAGACATACTGGTGACATAAAGGTCTTATCTGATGTCAACATTAATCACATGCATCAACCATAGAGATCACATACTGCTATTATCAACAAATGTTTAAGTGGGAAAACTACTGGATTGGAAAGACTTCGCTTATCACGTGCTCAACTACTTTGGGGCATGTATTATAACAAGCATATTGACTATGTCTACTTACTCTAGGAGGATTTCGTGTTTCAAGTGGAAAATAAAGACTCTAAGAAGAACAATGACATGTTCTATCCACGTTTCACCAAAGTCATTGTCGACTACTTCATGGCAAAGGATCCATCAATATCGAGGAGAAATAAGATGTTTTGGCACACTGCTAGGGATGACTCCATGTTTACAACAATAAGGTTTATCTCCAAACATCAAGACACACAAATATATGGTGTCAATCTCCCTCAGCACTTAACAAACCAAGCCATGTTGGAGTGTGAAGCCACAAGACATATCATGCTTATGCTACTGGTGAAAAGACTCCAAAACCCAAAAAGAAGAAAGCTGATTCTGAATCATCTCCCAAGGACAAGCCTGCTGGGATTTACAGATTTGATGAGACAAAAGAACAAAAGAATGAAACAAGAAGGACTAATTCAGCATTATGGGATTCTAGAAGACTTGAAGTCAAACAGTAGTTATCTTCTCATTCAATGCAGTCAAACAGCGATTAATGCTGATTGAAGATTAATTACAACTTGAAGATTAATGCTGATTTAGTTTCCTAATTATTTAGTCAACCATATTAAATACATTTGACTAAGTATTTAATACAATTGTTGACTGGAATTAGTTTTCTTTGTAAGTCTTGATCTCTCCCTATATAAAGAGATCATAGACATAGGTTTAGTGCATCCAGAAACATAGAGCTCTCCCAATGAGAGTCTAGTAAACGTGTGCGTGTGTGTACACAGTAGTTAGTTAGTTAATAGTTATTTAGCTAATAGTTAGTTAGTAGTCTCAAAGTATAGATTTGGGGCAAGATGGAAACGTATGATAATAAAACCTTGTTTGATAATATACTGTTCTTATTATTCCGCTGTGCATATTTATATTATCTGTAAAACATATCCTAGATGGGTTTAAAAGATCTCCACAAAGCCTGCTCCAGCTTTAAAAGGCAAAAGACTCAAGACTTCATCAAAGGCGGCTCAATCTACTAAGGAAAATCAACCTACAAAGTCTAAAGTAAAAGGTTTAACAGTGCTATCTGAAGTTACTTTGACTGAAGATGAACAAATGAAGCTAGCCACCAAAAGAAGCCGAATTTAAACTCACAACTGACATGCAAGTGGCTCAGGTGATGGAGTTGACACACTGTCAAAGGTTCCTAATGAGCAACCACAGAAGAAGTCTGGTACAGATGAAGGAGCTAGTAACAAACCAGAGGTTCCCAATGTACCTAAATGTAACTCAGATAGTGAGGAAGAGTCTTGTACTTTTAGTGATGGTGATGATGATGATGATGTTAAGGAAGAGTCAGACGCACATGATGACAGTGATGAAAATGAATCAGATGATGAAGGTGATGATTTTTTTCACCCAAACCTGTCAACTTACATGCCAGATGATCAAGACGAAGAAGAAAATGTGGAAGATGAAGAGAAAGCAAAAGATGATAAAGATATGTCTGATCAAAGAGTACCCACACCACCTGATTATTAACTCTCTAAGGAAAGTGAAAAACAAGAGGACGATGAGGTGGAAGATGGAGAAGAATATGGTAATGAAGAGATGCTCTATGGAGATTTGAATCTCAACCGGGAAAGGATAGATGCTGGGATGACTAAAGCTCATGCAACTAAAGACACAGAAGACGCTAATGTGAATCTAACTGCTGTCACTCCTGTAGTCCAACAGCAAAGCTCATCTGCATCAGATTTTGTCTTAAAGTTCATCAATCTGTCTACGGATGAAGGTATTGACTCTGTTTTAAATCAAAACATTCAGTTTGATACTCTTGTAGACATACTAGTTACTACTGCTACTGAGACACCTTCTTCCGATACAACAACTCTTCAATCATCAACTCTCAACATTCATTCACTTCAAACACCAGTGACCACAACCTCAACAACTTTTCCAACAACAACCTTGCCAGAAATTCCAAACATTGCATCCTTATTCTGTTTTGATCAAAGAGTAACCGCATTAGAATCTGAACTATCTATTCTCAAATAATCGAATCCATTTGCTGAAGCCATTTCTTCTATTCCTGGCATTGTTGATAAATACCTTGCTACAAAGATGAAAGAAGCAGTTGATGTGGCTGTTCAGCTCAAGTCAGACAAGCTTAGAGAAGAGGCTCAAGCTGAGAATCAAGACTTTATCAATTCACTTGACTCCAACATGACCAAAATTATCAAGCAGCAGGTCAAAGCTCAAAACTACAAGATCATGTCAAAAGTTGAGAAATATGTTACCGAAACTCTGAGTGCTGAAGTGTTGGTCCGTTCAACCAATCAACCTCAGACATCTTACGAAGTAGCCTCTTCACTCTCAAAAGTCGAATTAAGGAAGATTCTCATGGATAAAATAGAAGAAAATAAATCAATTGAAAGATCTGAAGTTTAGAAGAATATTTACAATGCGTTGGTTAAAGCATATAACACTGACAAAGACATCATTTCAACATATGGTGATGTAGTCATAATTTCAAGAGGCCATGGTGATGAAGATAAAGATGAAGAACCCTCCGCTGGATCAAACCGAGGGACAAAGAGAAGGAGATCAGGCAAGGAAACTGAGTCAACCAATGAACCAACTCATAAGGAGAGCAGGACAACAAGTTCTTCTAGAGGTGCGCCCAGATCTCAACCAACTGACTTAGATGATTCTACACATCAAGAGTTCAACATTGGAGACAAAGATGTAACTCCTATAAGAGAGGAACAAGATGAACGTCAGTGGCATCCTTCAAGCTCTCCAACTCCTGATCATGAATGGCACCTCACAAAGACTGTCTCTAACCTACCTCCTCAACCATGGATTACTCACTTGGCACAAGCTGCTGGCTTACAATCTTCATTTGATAAACTTGTGGCTACTCCCATCGACTTCTCTGCCTTCATGATGAACTGTCTCAAGATTGACTATTTGACTCAAGAGTTGTTGACCGGTCCTACCTATGATCTCATGAAAGGTTCATGTAAGAGTGTAGCAGAATTGGAATATCACTTGGAATAAGTCTTCAAAGCTAAAAGTGATCAATTAGACTAGAATAATCCTAAAGGAATGCCATATCCCCATGATCTCAGTAAGCCCCTACCTCTAATTCCAAATGCACGAGGTCGTCTTGTTATCCCTTTCGATCATTTCATCAATAATGATCTTGAATATCTGAAAGGAGGAAGCTTAAGTCATAAGTACACCACTTCCATTACAAAGACAAAGGCTAATGATTATGGTCAAATTAAATGGATTGAAGACAGGATCCCTAGAAGTATGTGGAGCATCGTACCTGTTGTCTACGACAAACACGCCTATTGGGGAAAATATCACTAGGGTCTAAAACGTCATAGATTATATGGATATGCTACCAACATGGAAACTTCAAAGGATGTATACTCAAAGCACAGGATCATCGCAGTCATCAGTCTCAAGATTATGAAGTTTTATGGTTACATTCATTTAGAAGAGATAACTGTTCCACGATAAGACGACAAGCTATACAAGTTTCGAGAAGGCGACTTCAAGAGACTTCGACGCCAAGACATTGAAGAAATGTTACTCCTTCTTGTTCAAGGCAAGTTGACCAACCTTAGTCTGGATGAATGATATGCATTGAATGTGGCCTTGAGAATGTACACATGTCATATTGTCATTCAAGAATGCATGAAAGATCAACAATTGGCAGTCGAAAGCTACCAAAAGAAGATCAACCTCTCAAGACCAAACTCTCAACGTTCAGATCTCAGAAAAATGACTCCCTACACTGCCTACCCTGACATCCAAGGCATTATCTATCAGGACGACATGAACAAAAATCGTCTGATGCGCACTGATGAACTTCACAAGTTCAGTGACGGCACACTAAATCATGTTCGTACTGCCCTCAACGATATTGCTACCGGGATTCAGATGGAGTACTTGCCGAAGAGACGATGGACTAATCAAGACAAGAGAAGAGCTCGAGTGATGATCAATGCCATTGACAGAAAGCTCAGAGATAGAAGGTTGATGAGAAGTTTAGAAAAGTTTGTTGGAGGAAGACCATACGGGGAAGACCTTCGGCTACTTCAAAGGACCATATGATTCATCATATGGTGTCCTCATCATTAAAAGGTCTATCCTCGTACATAATAATTTTGTGAATATGTAAATAAGTAGTTAAAGACTTAGGCTTATATGGTGTTCGAGTACGATGATTTTTCAAAGAATTTTTCACAAAAATTCAAAATCTTTCAAAATTTCGTACTCAACACTATATAATATACCTCATAATTTGAGGGGGAGCATTAAAATGTTCCTATATGTTATTCCATAACATTTTGTCCCCGAAAGTTTAATCAATTGATATCCAAAATATCAAGGGATTAACATTTTGGATAAGGGGAGAAAATGTGATTAAACTGAATCTAATTTGTATTGAAATGTGATCAGATAAAATGGACTCAATGCACTCCACACTTAGCATGTACTATGATTACGATGCACATGTTAAGGGGGAGCTTTTAGTGATGATGAAAAACTTTCAAAGTGTAAATCTTTTGATATGTATATCAAACACTTTGATTGAAATTTTCAATGATTTTGGTTTTGATTGAGATGGAATACCCAAAAGACCGACCATGTACTTAAATTTATGAAGTTATAAGGTGGTTAGGCATAGGTATTCAAATCCCATGATCCAACCAGAACCGGAGGGATCTACCTAGGGATATCCACTAGTTAGTGTAGAAGTCCTTAGGTATGATACAAAAGGAGAAAAAGTAAGAATCAGGAATAATGTCGACTGAGATGGAGCTAACACTGGAACAAACCCAACAAGGTGTTAGTTATGAAGTCTCGGTAAGTATTGAAGGGGTTGAAGAATGAAAAAGAAATGTAAGGATAAAGGGTGAAAAGAAAGAAGCCCTCCATACACTTAAGGCAGAAACCGGGTCAATACATAATCTGTCGGAAACACTAAGTTGTTTTCTGACATTGAAGACAGTCATGGACCCAGTGACGCTATGCACAACCCTCCCTAGCCACTTAAGGTCTCTCAACAGACTCTTGTTTCATTTCTCATAGAGATTACATGCATTTCTATCGACTTTCTCACTCCGAGTTAGTTGATATTGAAAAGGTGGCAGTCGGCTCTAGCCTCTGATCACTAAAATCAAAGTGCATTATTGAGTCTAGCGCCAAAAGAGATCATCCATATATCTCATAGGACACTTGTCAAAATTATGCTTGCTATCTCATACAATGTGAATAACGAGAAATATATTAAGAGTCCTATGCATTATCCTTATGATTTTGCCAGAACATCTGAGTGATATATTTCACAGTAAAGATGGAAATCCTTCTTGAGCCAACATCAAACAGGCTCATGGTAGGTGACTTGTGAGATTCTATACGAATCAAACTTGTGACAACTAGAAAGAAATGATGATGCGATTCTACAAGAATCAAACTTGTTCCAGGTTATGGATCAACGATTGATGAATTTTAGAAATGATTAACACTTTTGATGTGTCACAAAACCACTTTATCAAGTGACACGTCGATTGATTTTCAAATCAATTTTTATTTCAATTGGTGAGATAGTAACTCGCTGGTTCACTCTTATCGTGTTGTCTGCTTTGAGACGTTTCGATAATGAGAACATGCTAAGTTTGATGAATCTGATACACATGTGTTAGAAAGACTCAATACTTCAGCTGGAAATCATGTCAAGGATATTCTTCTTAAATTGAATCTACCTCATCACAGGTAGATCCTTACGAATTCGTAGGTTGCTCTAACCAAACACGGGTGAATGACAAAGCCATATTCGTCCCCCTACTTTATTGCTAACTATTTTAATGCAGGATACTTGAAGATAGAGGAGGAGGTACCTAGTTCCAGCTGACTCACAGATTCATAGCCACATGCTCATACCTGACTGACAAACATAAAGACATCATGAAAGCTCAAGTACATGTTTCAAGACTTCCGCTACTCTGATACCGTACGTCTTTCTTGAAGTGACGAAGTATTAAAGTCAAAGAATTTCAAAGAAGTTTTAGTCACTCTGATATCGAACGTCTTTCTCGAAGTGACGAAGTGTTAAAGTTAAATAATTTCAAGAAAGATGCAGCATTAAAGCTTTTCAAGTTATCAAATCAAGAAAGGTGTGAGCATGTCGGTCCCAAAGTCATAAATTTCACAAAATAGCAAAGATTACAAGATGGCGAAAAGAGATTATGTTTGGTTGATGATCTCATAGTACTCAAGATCACATACTCACAAACAAGTTAAAGTAAAAGGAATGTGCTCCAGCCTAAAAGTCAAGATTACTACAACATATTCACAAGATGAAGTAATGAAGTAAATTCAAGTCTATGAGCACAAGAATGAAGACTCGGCATAGTATGCTAGGTTTAAGTTTTTGTAAAATGGAGTGATCTCCCTTAGGGGGAGATTGTTAGGAACACAAAAAGTTTCAGTCACTTCCATGTATATCGGTAGATAGCTCGTTTAGTTATTTTGGAACCTTAATAGGCTATGTTAGGAAAAGCCCATGGAAAGCCCATGAAAGCCCACCTAGGCCGACCACATTAAGGGTATTTATACACCTCTCCATGCCTTGTAGAGGTGGTTGGTTGATCATTTTCTCACACACATAATATTCATTCCATTTCCATTTACTTTCTCTCTCTAAGTTTATCCAACCTACTCTCTCTCTAGTTCTTGCATAAATCAAAGATTACTATTATTCTACAAAAGCTCTTTTTCAAGACGTTCACATTTGACAACTTGGTCCACATAATCACATTGTAAATCAGTGAATTCATCAAGGGTTGTATACACACCAAGTATAGCATTCATGTGATCAGCATAATAATATTTCCTGGAAAGTAGGTCGATTTCATTCAAAAACTATGTTTTTTGAGTATCCTGTTGAGATTTAAGAGAGTCCACTTCATTTTCAAGAGAATTAAAGTATCTCAAATCAGCAACCATTTTCTCTTTCAAACACAAGTGAAATTTTCTAAATCAGCATTGATTTTTTGAATTTGGGGACAAAAATTTCTTTCTATTGTATTTTGAATGAATGGATCTATATGACCAAAATATGTTCTTTTAGCGATTGTTTTTTTGCAACGTTCCACTCCATCATAAATCGTGTCAACACTACTTTTAATTTTGAAAAGTTCTTTAGAGCTTTTACACTTTTGATCCCACATAATGGATTAATCCATCCGTCTTTCTAACAAAGTTGTGTATTTATTAAACGACTCTTTTGAATTATCATTCTTAACAGATGTATGACTCATTTTTGATCTTTCTGAAAAATATTTTTGTTCAGGCGACTTTTCACGTTGTGGAGCGAACAAATCATAAAGATTATTCAAGTTTTTATAATCAAAAGGTTTGATTAAATCACTTAATTTTGATCGACTTTCTTGGGCAAGACGAATCGTTTCATCAGATTCAAGAGCTAACATTAAAGCAAGATTATTATTATAGCAACCTATATCATACAGACAAGGATTCACTCTTTGAGCTTTCTTGAGGTACTCAGGTTTAACAAAACTCGTTTTATAATTATGATTATGCATATTCATTATTTGAACTAATTGACCGATTTTATATACAATATCATCCAAAACCTTGACTTTGTTTTCTAAAGCAATGAAATTTTCAATTTCTTTATCTTCATGAGTTTTGTAAAACTTCAACCGAGCCTCTTTTTCTTATGACATTATGGAGATGGTTTCTTGATGTGCAAAAAGCTAATTTTTCTTTTCTGAAATTGTTTGATTTTAATCATTTATCTTTTGAGTATATTCATTAAATGACTTGTGAGATTCCATTTTGTATGACACCAAATCACCTTTAGGTTTTGCACAATCAATTTCCACCTTTGACGCATAATTCACATCATGATACCTATCAAGTTCAGCTTGGAACTTCTTAAGGTCTTTGAACATCAACTGGTTAGTCTTTGACAGCTCATTGTTTGCTTCTTTGAAATGGTTATTTGATGATTCTAAACTTTTATTTTTGGTTTTGAAATCCTCAATTTCACCTTTCAATTTATTAACTAAAGCCTTGTTTGATGATTCCAAAAATTTATTACGGTTTTTGCTGTCTTCAATTTCACATTTTAGTTTCTCAATTAAAGAAGCAAGCAAATCACGTTCTCTAGCAAGATCATCGTCATCCTGGTCAACTGTTTCTTTGTTAGTACTCATAACCATTGAATCAATAGTGATGTTAGTATCACCTTGTTCCTCCAGATATGTTTTATTAACAGATTTAGGTTGCTCAAGATGTTCTCTGTCATTAGCAAACACATTATAGTTATCATCATTATTTTGTAACTTTTAAAATGGCTCAGTATCAAAGATAGGCCCAGAATTGTCAGCAGTATCTAGAGTAATTTCTTGAATCTATGCCATGTACATATAATGTGCTTTCAATTCCTGATCATCAGGTTCATTATCGGTGTCATCCCTCTAGTCAGCTTGTTCTGTATTCAACTGAAATCCAGCTTCCTCTTGCTTACACAATAGCATTTTCTCCTTGTGATAAGATGCATCCTTTGCCTATTTTGGTTTCTGACATTCCCTTGCTACGTGCCCATATTCCTTGCAATTATAACACTGAATCCCAGACTGCTGCACCACTTATGTTCCTACATTCTCCCTAGCCCTAGCAACATTGACTTCCCTCTGATTATCATACCCAGTGCCTCTGTTAATCTTTGGAGTATTATCTTGATTTGCTCTACTGGTGTTTGATGAAGTTCTGAGGTTGTTGTTGGTAGGTTTGTAGATTTTGTTGAATGATAGAGAAATCAAAGCCATGAGTTAATCAATCTTCTTCTCCTTTGACAATGCATCATCTTCAGCAACCATTTCAGGTTCTTGATCATAAGTGTGTGAAGGAGAGTTGACAATTGCTTTTCCTCTGTTTTTTGTAGCAGCTTGTTATGATCTGGTTGAGGAATTATGAGTGTGGTGATTAGGATGGTTTTGAGGATGGTAAACTGGTTGTTGTTGAGCAACAAGTGCAAGTTGATTAGCAGTACGTGCTAGTCTTTCAGCTCTTATCTCAATGACTTCATTTTGGTGTTGCTTCAGGATGTCATAAAGTTTATGGTAGGAGATAGTCTTCAATTCTTAACTCTACTTAACAAGTGTCACAAACCTTTGCCATTTTGGTTGTAATTAAAGTAATAATTGAACATTCATTTGATGATTGGTAACGTCACACTGATTTCTGACAAACTCATTCTTTATCTTGTAAAACCTTGAGTAATACGATTCAAGTGATTCACCATCCCGTGATGTGAATTTTACAAACTCCCAATATTAATTGGTTTCAAGATCTTGAACATTGATCGATTCACCATGTTTCAACCTTTCAATTGCTTTCCACATCTCACATGTATTTGGACAAGCATCAAATAGGGAGTAGATATCATTATCTATCCCTGTGAGAATTATCTGAACAACTTTAGCTTCAACATCTAATTGGTTCCTTATGTCTTGTGACACATTCTTATAGTTCTCCATATACCCTTTTGTAGTGGTTTCTGAACTACCTTCTGCAACTAGAATAGTCTTCTTAATACATTTGAATTTGTAGGGTGGATTCTAGAGACAATAGTGGATGAGTTCATTGTTAGGTTTGGTGTCGATGTATCTCTTGATTATGGATTTCCACTGAACGAGAAAAGAAGTGATACTTTCGCAGGATTTTACTAAATAAAAAAGAAACCGTAAAACTAAAGTAGAATTTCAGATTTTACTTTGAAGTTCTTGTTTATATGAAGTCCAAAGTCAGTCTCTTCCCACCTGATGCGCAGATTTCCTTATAACCGAAATTGAAATTTGATGTAATATTTCGCTCAGCTTAGTTGTTTCGCTTGGAATATGTAATGTCTTATTTCGCTTGAGTTATGACAAAAACATATTTCGCTTGGTTCTTGAAATTTTGGCAGAGTTTTGTTTTGGATAATGACATATTTCTCTTAAATCAAACAACCTGTATTACAAAAATTGCTTAGACCATGTTTCGCTTGAACATATTTCGCTTGAACATATTTCGCTCAGTTACATATTTCGCTTGAATGCATATTTTGCTTGAACATGTTTCGCTCAAAATAAGTAATTTTTACCAGCGTTTAGTTTTAGAATATGTAATATTTCGCTTGAATCACACAACCTATTCAGAACATATTTTGCTCACAACATGTTTCGCTTAGAAATATATTTCGCTTGATTCATATGACATATTTTGCTTCCTTAAAAAAATTAAGCCCAGAATTTTTGTATAGAAAACGATGTTTTGATGATGCAATAAGCTTCCTATAAGCTTGTAAACAATAAAAGTACACCTTGACAAAGCAACAACAAAACTCTTGTTTTTGAAGATTTTTCTATGCGTTTTTTTCAAAAAACTTTCAAAGAAAGTTCTAAACCAAATAAGCTGTTTTTGATTATCTTAGAAGTTGTTTTAAGTAACAAATAAGCTGCAAAGCTAAGACTCAAACACGCTTAAGAATCAATACTACAATAACAAAAGTAAATTGTAGCTTTTAAAGAAAATAGGGACGAAATAAGCTCTATAACCACGAATCAAACACTTAAAACCCCTTGGCGATTGATACCACTTGTTATCCCAAATAACTAAGATCGAAACACAACAATAAGCTACCCAATACCCATAACAAGCATGCAAAAATAAGAAGAAATGTAGAAAGAAGATGGAAGAATATTAGATTAAGAAATGAGAGAGTTTGGTATGATTACACCTAGACAAATGTAACCAACACCCTCTCCATATGTGGAGAGGGTCATATTTATACCCCTTGCCTACATATTGGCGTATGGGCTTTTATCTTGGGCCAGGCTTGGCTTGTCTTAGGCTTTGAGCCTGAAACACATACAATATTAGCTTAAAGTCCAAGCCCGTTAATCCCGACTAGCCTATTACATAACAACACTAATTACGAGTAAGACGGCCGATAACATTCTTGTTCGTCTTATATAAAAATAAGGCTAACACATCTCGACTCATCCGTTGATCCTCTAATGTACAATCATACCATCTCGACTTATCCATTGATCATCTAATGTACAACCATACCATCTCGACTCATGCATTGATCATCTAATGTACAACCGGACCGGAGCGAACCGAGAAACCGGACCGGACGGAACCGAGAAACCAGACCAGACGAAAGCAAGAAACCGGACCAGACTGAACCGAGAAACCAGACCGTACCGAACCGAGAAACCAGACCAGACCAAACAGGACCGAACCGACACCGGAATATTTTTTTATTAGTATTTATTTAATTATTATTTATAAAATATATAAATATATATTTTTTTAAAATGATTATAAAGAATAATAATTATATATTTATAATTATATAAATAATAATAAAAAAACATATAATTATATTTATAAATTATTATTTATAAAATATATAATTATAAATAATAATTATATATTTTATAAATAATAATTATTAAAATACAAGATAAATTTTTTTTAGTAAAAATGTTTCCCCGGCAACATGTCGTGGGGATTGTTATTGCCATGCCCCTCCAAAATTTTGTTTATCCCGCCATTGTACTAAACCACAAAAACCATATCCTTACCCAACGACATGTCCACGGGGATTGTTGCCGGGGATTTAAAAAAGCACAAAAGCATATCTTAAGCTAAACACACTTAGAAACAAAAAGTTAAAAAAACCCATCGCACACACTAGCGATTTGTGAAGAAGAAGAAGACCACCACCATCTCCATGCCACCTCTGGCATCACCACCACCATCTCCTCTGTTCACCACCACCACCTTCACCACCTCCTACCACCACACTTGCACACGCGCACACTTATTCAAATGTTGTGGAAATAAGCAGTTGAAATAAGCATTTCAATTCTTCCTCCTCTATTTGATGATTATTTTCCTCCTCCTCTATATGATGATTCTTATTCTTTTTCTAATCCTATGAAATAAGTTGTCAAAATAAGTAGTAGAAATAAGAAGTTGAAATAAGCAGTGGTACTAAGGAGTTTAAATAATCTGTGGGTTTGTATAAGCTTATTTGTGTTTTACTAAAATTTTGATTTTCTTGAATTTTTACCCGAGAGATAAGCCGAATATAAGCTGCCGAGAGATAAGCCGGATATAAGCTGCCAATAGATAAGCCAAGAATAAGCAGTCAAGAGCTGAGATTAAGGTAATGGATTTGCTTAGTTTTTTGGGTAGTTTTGTATCCTCGGGGACATGTCGTCGACAAACGTTTATAGTTATTAATATGTGTTTTCATTTTATATATATAGTTGGGGACCACATCCTAAAGCCTAAAGCCACAGCCTAAAGCTAACCGCAGCCGACCATTGCCGACCACAGCCTAAAGCGGACCACAGCCTAAAATAGTATGTGCTCGTGTTTGAATTGAAATTATGTTTAAATTGCATTGGTATTAGCTTGAATTGAAATTATGTATGAATTGCGTTGATATTATGTATGTGCTCGTGTTTATACAGATATAGTGGTTATTATTATTGTTGGTTGTTAACATTATAAGCCGTGAATTGAAATGAAATGTTCGTTTGAATTGAATTGAAATATTAGTTTGAATTGTGCCGAAATATAAGCCGTGAATTGAAATGAAATGTTAGTTAGTTTGAATTGAAATGAAATATAAGCCGTTTATAGTTTGTATTCCGTTAGTATTGCATTTGGTATAAGCCGTTGAAAAAAACGACAAAAGTTTGAATAAGCTGTAATTTGGGTAAGGAATAAGCTATGCTGAAAAGTTATTGTTAAACAGCTTATCAGAATAAGCTGTTGTTAAATATCTTATCATAATAAGCTGTTTAACAATAGCTTATCAGCATAAGAACAACTTATGCTGATAAGCTGTTGTTAAACAGATAATTCTGATAAGCTGTTTAACAACAGCTTATCAGTATAAGCTGCTTTTAAATAGCTTATCAAAATAAGTTGTTTTTAAACAGCTAACAACGTATTTTGATAAGCTGTTTAAAAATAGCTTATTTGATATAAATGTATGTTTGTAATGTACGTTTGGTTATTTGCGTTTGGTTATGTGTTTGGTTATTTGCATTTGGATATGCGTTTGGTATTTGTTTTATTGAATGTTTTGGAATATTTTAGGATTTTAGTGATTAATTTCAGAAAATCCCCGTCTGAAGTTAATCATCCTATAAAAAACCCGTCTAGAATTAACTTATTAGAAATTAATTTTAGAAAGTCCCCTATTTGGGACTGCTTTTTGAATGTTTTGTCTCATTTAGGATATGAATACGTATAACTAGTTTACTATTTGAGATGAGTTTGAAAGTGTTTCTCCTTTACTCCTATGAATATGTCTTTAAACACATATTTGGGGAGTTGAGGGAAAATGCTGCTAAAATTTTCTCAAATAGTAAATCAGTTATACGCATTCATATGTGAGACGAATCATACAAAGAGTGGGTTACGATTGCCTTCCATAGTTTTACTAGGTGAACAAAACAACTTGTATTCCTCATTTGAACGTGTTTAATTAAGTGCATATAATAACTAATTGTATCGTTAAAACGTAGTTATGGTAATTGATAAGAGTTGGACCTGTTTAGGGCGTACTGAAAAAGCATTTTTTACTGGTCTTAAGAAATTCGTCAAGCATTACTGATCCGCCCTTTTCAACACATATGAATATATATAATATATAAATACGTAATAATAAGGAGGAGTCAAAAATAATATAGTATAGTAAGTATTTTCCGTCGGGTTCTAGAAACAAACTTTTAACCAAAGTTGTCTCAAAAACCTCCCGGGTCGTTTTCCCTCGACGAAGTGTGAATTAAAAATCGGTTTAGTCCGTGATCGCGCGTTTTGAATGCTTTAAAATAATTTTGATTTGAGTTCCTAAATCCTACTTGACATATTGACAAAGTAAATAAAAGCATAAAAACGAACAAAGCAATAGAAACAATTAGACATGTAAAGCATTTAACAAAACGAGTATTTAAAACGAGACAAATAAGAAAGCATAATAAATTGACTTTTAAACATGCAAACTTCTAAAAGTAAATCCTACATTAAAAGAAATTATATTTTTTTATAATTATTTTTTTATATATTTTTTTTAATTTTTTTTTTAATTTTTTAAAAACTTTAACCTAAATAAATGCCGCAAATTAATAATCTCTAATCATATTTTAAATCCGCACTAATTTCTAAACACTAAATGAGCAAATAAATCAACTAACTAAATATGGCAAACATTATAGCATCAAAAGATAAAAATAAGTCTACACTAATCAATTGAAAAAGGATTAGAAAATGGAACCGAATTGGAGTCCCGCAATTTAAACGAATACCACCCAATTTATTTAACTAAAACAACTAATCAAAGTCGGTCTAGCTAAATAAACCCTTAAGCTCCGCGCCTCGTGAGTTGACAGGTACCAAAAACAACAAACAAAATACAATCTGTTAACATTTATTAACATTTGCAATTCATTTAATTAAACCACTTGGCCCAACAACAATTACACAAACCAAACGCATGCTCAAAGTCAGCAAAACAAATCATGGCCCAATCCAATTCAAATGAAAGTCCAAATTAAGTTCTACAAACGCATCCTAGTGAAATTTTACATAAACTTTTCACTTGGAATGGAGTGCCAGTTATATGCGTATTGGCTAAAACAAACTTAATGAAGAGCATAAGTCACGATCACCTTTGATATCAAATAAGCAAGCAAATGAGATGACAAATCCAATACTAAACTTAAACAACAAAAATCGATTAAACACTAGTGAGACTAAACGAGACAAATAAGCATAAGTAATCAATAGAACTAATATTACGAAATAAGCACCACTAAGCCGAAATAAGCACTAAATAATCCTCTATTAATTTGAAATAAGCAATCCTAAGGAAAACTAAACACTAAAAATCGATTAAGCACTTAGCAATCTTATCGAGACTAATAACTATTTAAGCACAACTAATAAGCAATCAAGAAGCATCAATAAGCATAGCAACAAGAAATTTGAATAAGCAAGAAGCACCTAACGACTTAAATCCTAAACTTGAATAAGCAATAAGCTACAAAAATTCGATCTAGCAATATAAGCTCATGCGAATACGAATAAGCTATTTAAAAGCTTATCTTAACAGAAAATAAGAGCTTCTAATTAAACAAACACGACTTAAGCACGACAATAAGCCAAATTCGAGCTTATTCTAGCTTATTAATTCGAAAGATACTTAAAAACTTTTGGTAATAAATCGAATTAACTTGGAGAGCTAATAGGAGTTGTTATTTAAGCTTTTAAGAACTTTTGATACTAATAAGCCACGGAAATAAGCACGAGAATATAGCTTAATGAATAAGCTACACGAAACTAAATAGAAACGAGAGATTAAGCACCAAATAAGCAAAACGAGATATTAAATCAACTTCGAACCATCTTTAATACAACATTACATTAAACTTTTGAAATTAGAAACGTACAATAAGCAGAAAAAATAAAATAAGCTATTACAAACTTAAAATAAGCTAAAAACTAAAAATCTAAACTAAAAAAATAATGACTAACTCCTCTAAGTGAAGGGGTGGCATTTTTATTTATATGGGGAGAGAATGGGTGATGTTGTAAATTGGATCCCAATGATTAGGGTATTAAGTGGCCAATGATTGGCTGTAAATGAGCTCACACGGATCGCCATCCTTATTCAATCGATCCAACCGTTACTCATGCGTCACGTGGCCTCTTTGTCTGCGTAAAAATTACGCAGCTCATATTGTCCGTCTGATCATGCCTTTTTTTCAAATTGAAATGAATTGAAAATGTATACACATACTCCTCGCCACGTGTCTTCATTGTATTCGTCCATTCCTTGTTATAGTGCATGATCACGTGGGATCAAAAAGAATTAATTTTGAGGCATGTGACCCTGACGTCACATACAACATTTATACAACTATTAACAGAATTCTCAAAATGAAAATGGGCCAATAGTCATTTAATTGTTGGGCTTTTGCTTGTTTGGGCTGGCCCGACCCATAAAATGGTTCATGGGCTAGCCCAATATAATCCGAGGGCACCGTTGGTCTCGTAATCTTGTGCTCTTTTCAATCTCGTGCTCGGTTTTGTCCGGTTTTGTCTTTATTTTCGTCCATTTCTTTAATATCCGTACCTGCACATACAAAAAAACAAAAACAAGAATATATTTGCCGTTTTTATTATGTTTTTGGTCTTTTTGGTTCGTTTTACAAGGTAAAAAGTATGTATAAAATAGCAAATACCAAATTCCCTCATACTAAAGTATTGCCGTGTCCTCACGCAATGTAATAAATACGCGCTTAAAACTAAAAATTCCAATCCCCTCAAACTAATCACCTTGAAAAATAGCAAAGTGCTCATCTAAAGGAATTAAGAAATCAATAGTTAAGAAACGCCCCGTTTTTCCATTTTCAATATATTTTTCAGTTAAGATGCTAACACTACTCAATCGACATTATTTTCAATTTGTGATCTTTTCACTCCCGACAATTATATAACTTAGGTGAATGTGCTATTTTGAATTTCAACCATGAAACAACATTTTGCAAAATTTTATGCTTCACGTTCCACCTGAGAATAATGAGTTTGAAGGCGAGATCATACCATGTAGCGACTTTCGTCTCGGCACATCCCAACCTTGCGGCAATGCCAGACTTTTGACACGCGAACCCACAGAGACTATGTATCGGGACTCACAGACTTAGGTTTCAAATCTCAGGTTTCCCGAATATTCATAGCTTTAAAATAGAATAGTCAAAGTTCAAAAGCATTATTTGAATTTAACAAAAAGAAATCTATTTATTAATTCAAACTTAATATTAAACATTTATGCAATTGTAACCCTCGACTTTTTAGAAGGCTGCAACATCGGTTGTGAGCAAACTTTTATCAGTCTCGGATTTTTATTATTACTATGGGCCCATTCTTTAGAAGACCTACCACATCGTTGTGAGCGACAATAAGGTATTAAACTTTTATCAGCCCCACAGCTTTTATTATTAAATATAATATATATATATAATATATATATATATATATATATATATATATATATATATATATATATATATTTGATTATTATATTATATTATTTATTTTTATTTTTATTTATTTATTTTTTTTATATAGAGAAGACTTCTATTTGAAAAATTCAAGTATAAGTTTGAACTAAGAATAAATTTTTTTCTATATACTATATAAAAATTGTTGATTTAAGTTTAATTTCTAAAAATAGCACGTATATTAATTCGGTTAAGAGCTTATGGGAGAAAAAGCAACAAGTTACATACATGAGCTCTTAAGATTTCCAACTAATCCTTGCTTAGCATCCAACTCATACTTAACTCTATCATTTTTCGTTCTTCGTGAATTTCCGCGAACGCTTAGCCTAATAGTTAAGGAACAAGCTAGAGCTCAACACGCTCGATCAGGTCAAAATTTACTCTAATTGTACCCAACAGGAAAGTCAAAATTGTGACAAAACACTTATTTTATTTTTGAAAAATTTTAAATTTTTTGGTATTTTGGTGGTAAAAACGGGATTGCGTGAAAACAACGGCCGCAGACACAATCAAATCGCTAGATTCCCCCCATACTAAAACTACACATTGTCCTCAATGTGAGACTGTCACCCCCATACTAATTTCAAGGCATAATTCAAGTATTAAGGGTTCTCTACGCAAATCTAAAGCCATTTATTAAGTATGCTAAAGATAAACGTTAGATGATAAGATTAGGATATTGGATTCCCTAAATGAAGCTGAGGATATGAAGCTCGATTGAATGGACAAAACCATGAGCACGAGAGTCTTCAAAATCCGGGTATCCTGGACATAAAATCACAAAACACAAAACACGAGAAAGGAAAAAGCGAGCCTCCTTACATTAATTGTTAGAAAATAGATAAGAAGATAGAAACGTTTGTTTTTGTTAACCGAGTCACGAGCTTGACTCGACCCCGAATTCATTAGTCCATGGGGAAGCAAGTGGAAAAGAAAATCTCAATCGGGCTTTCATTAATGTTTGGATAAACATTAAAACACATGAAAGTTCCATACCGATGAGATGCCACCGGCTCTAAGTGGAGATGCCGGGGTCAAAACTGGTATCGTCATTCCCATAGGAGAGAAGATATGGAGGAGCAACTGGATACGTGAGAAAAGGAAGAAAGATCCATACAATATAAGCGAAGAGAGGTTCACTTAAAAGTATGAAATCCAGATCCAGGTCAAGGGTGGGATGGATGGGCAAAACATTAGGCACATGAACTCTTAGTTCTCTTGTTAGATAAATATCCTACACCACATCCATAGTGAAATCGCCCAGCTCGGGCTCATTCTTAAAGTAGAAACAATCATACTCCGGTGGAGATATGATGTGAGCGAGTTCATCAGCGAACTCCTAATGATAAAAATCACTCCTATCAGTAGGAGGAAATTGATTGATCGAAAGATCAAAGATGAACGAATCATATTGAGAAAAATCAGCATGAGTAGATGGTAACTTGCCATACTCTTCCCTTCAATATGATCGTCATTGAGATAGAAAACTTCATAATCCGGAAGAGAATAATCAGAACGAGTAGTGGTACTGCTACTACTAATCTCTTCCAGATTATAGCGAAAAGTTTTAGATTCGGTTAAAGAATTATCAAAGGTGTTAGTCTCCTCCAAGAAAAGGTTAAGAGATGTGGAGGAAGACTTGGTCATAACATCGAAAGATGGAGTGGGATTATCTTTTAATGCTTCGATGTTAGCAATAAGGAGATTGACATTCAACAATTTTTCACGAAGGATTTTGTCTTTGATTGTTAGAAGAATATCATCATCAATCCCTCCAACTTCCGGGATAACACTCTCCACCACCTCTAAGTTGACGATCTCAGCATCGGGAGGTAATGCATCGATATAATCGATATCCTCACCGTAGGGAGAATCATCATCACTCGAAGTAGAATCATTGTTAGAATCGACGATAGTTTCAGAGTGTTCTTTGAAAGCTTCAAGAGGGGTAGGGTTATCACAGAGAGGCACATCACAACCACCGTCGGAAATACCCTTAGACTCACTTGGGATTTGGACAAGGTTCTCGACACTAGACTTTATTACTTCGTCCGATTCCGTTGCCGGAATAGTGTAACACCCTCAAATTTACAACGCAGCAGAATACAACATTGGGGTGCTACTTCATAATATAAGCTCACGAGTCACGGTAAACGACATTCAATTTTTATTAAAAAGATCAGAGTTACAAGGTCCCAATAACTTTATAAAAACTCATTTCAAAATAATCCACAACATGTTTAAGTTTCTTTAAAAGAAAACATTTTATCATATGTGCAAAGTTCACGTCCTTTGATATCCGCATTCCATCCCATCCAAGTTAGCAAGCATATACCTGAGATAAACATGCTATAAAGTCAACGAAAACGTTGACTGAATTCATAGAGTTTATAAACAATCCTTTTGAACACAAGCATATCAAAACATTTAGTTCATAAAACAATCACAACGATGCTAGAGCCACAAACCGAACCTTAACTGTGCTCAACCCGGAGTGATAACACTCCCAATACTAAATACAATATGTCTCCGTATGCCCTCGCAAGGAACACACTCCGGACAGGTCGTTAGGCCAAAATAGATCTATTATTATTGCATTAGCGTCCACCGGTTAGTGGTGATTGACGGTTCATGAAGGAAGGGCCACAACAATACACTCATAGCAACGTTCACATAATAAAATCACCTGTGTTCGATTTTCTAAAAACGAGCATGTATCTCCCTCACGGGTTTTTAAAACATAAAAATAATTAAATGCGAGGCTATGAACTCACCTTGATCGAAGACCACGATCAACAGTCCACATAAGCACATAATGTATCAACAACGATCACAACCGCGACCTATAATTATGCCGCTAAATTATAATGTGCACAATGTACAACTGTCGATGCACACATCGTCACGGTAAAATATATCTTATATATACATATATATCAAAACATACATGTGATGAGAAATCCACTTGTGCGACCTAAATCTCAAAACCCCATTCAATTGAGTTATAATTATTCCTCACGTTTTATCTTACGTGACTTGATTGAAAGCTTTCTATTTTTGGAATCTTTCTATTTTTAGAAAGTTACTATTTTCGGAAAAATTAATATTTTTGGCAAGTTTAGTCATTTAAGTATATTTTAATACTTATTATCTCATTTACATTATTATGTTTAATTTTTACACATCTAACCTTCCATTTTTAAGAGTTTACACTTTTTTGATCACAAAAGTTCCTATTTTTAGTAACACCTCCGTGTAATAATATGTTAAGTCCAAATACTATTTTCATTAGTTAAAATGGTATTTATTACCTTATTAAAAATTACATAAGTCTTATATGACTTGTTAGATTTTTTTTTTAAAATCAACACTTGACTTTACACTTATATTTATTTTTACCCAAATCTGACTCGCGTCAAACAACCCATTAGATCCCGTTTTCACGACTCGGAGTAAAAAGAGATTTTATGAAAAACTATGTTTCGGACAATTTTTTAGTTTTGGCCGAGACTTGAATCTCGATGGAAAATGACCAAAATGTCCTTTTTCAAATCTGCTGTAACTTGTAATTTCAATAAAAAGCAGGAATAGCAGTTTGACCCATCGGTTTTGACCTGTTATATCACATTTTTGTGACTTTGACCAAAAATAGATTTTATGTAAAATGTCATTCCGGACAACTTTCGTGCCTTCGCCGAAGGCTGACACAACTCGAAGGTGTCCCAAAACGCCGTTGAAAATCCATCAGCAAGGCATATTTTAGCCAAATACGTCTGTCATTTTTAAGTATAGGGTGGGGGTGTAAGGGTTCTCTATGCAAATCTAAAGCCATTTATTAAGTAAGCTAAAGATAAACGATAATTGATAAGATTAGGATATTGGAATCCCTAAATAAAGCTGGGGATATGAAGCTCGAATGAATGGACAAAACCATGAACACGAGAGTCTTCAAAATCCGGGTATCATGGACATAAAATCACAAAACACAAAACACAAGAAAGGAAAAAGGCGAGCCCCCTCACATTAATTGTTAGAAAATAGATATGAAGATAGAAATGCTTGTTTTTGTTAACCGAGTCATGAGCTTGACTCGACCCCGAATTCATTGGTCCATGGGGGAGCAAGTGGAAGATAAAATCTCCATCGGACTTTCATTCAAGTGGTTTAGATAAACAATGAATTTCATGAAAGTTCCACTCTGATGAGATACACCCGACATAAAAGAATGATAAACGGAGATGCCGGGGTCAAAAATGGTATCTTCATTCCTACAGGAGAGAAGATATGGAGGAGCAACTAGATACATAAGAAAAGGAAGAAAGATCCATACAATATAAGCGAAGAGAGGTTCACTTAAAAGTATGAAATCCAGATCCAGGTCAAGGGTGGGATGGGTGGGCAAAACATTAGGTACATGAACTCTTGGTTCTCTTGTTGGATAAATATCCCCCACCACATCCATAGTAAAATCGCCCAGCTCGGGCTCATTCTTAAAGTAGAAACAATCATACTCTGGTGGAGATATGATGTGAGCGAGTTCATCGGCGAACTCCTCATGATAAAAATCACTCCTATCGGTAAGAGGAAATGGATTGATCGAAAGATCAAAGATGAACGAATCATATTAAGAAAAATCAGCATGAGTAGTGGTATTGCCACTACTCTTCTCTTCAATATGATCATCATTGAGATAGAAAGCTTCATAATCAGGAAGAGAATAATCAGAACGATTAGTGGTACTGCCACTACTAATCTCTTCCAAATTAAAGCGAAAAGTTTCAGATTCGGTTAAAGAATTATCAAAGGTATTAGTCTCCTCCAAGAAAGAGTTAGGAAAGGTAGATGGAGACTTGATTACAAAATCGGAAGATGGAACGGGATTATCTTTTAATGCTTCGATGTTAGCAATAAGAAGATTGACATTCAACAATTTTTCACGAAGGATATCGTCTTTGATTGTTAGAAGAATATCAGTATCAACCCCTCCAACTTCTGGGATAACACTCTCCACCACCTCTAAGCTGACGATCTCAGCATCGGGAGGTGATGCATCGACATAATCGATATCCTCACCGTAGGGATAATCGTCATCACTCGAAGTAGAATCATTGTTAGAATCGACGATAGTTTCAGAGTGTTCTTTGAAAGCTTCAAGAGGGGTAGGGTTATCACAGAGAGGCACATCACAACCACCGTCGGAAATACCCTTGGACTCACTTGGGATCGGGACAAGCTCCTCAACACTAGACTTTATTACTTCGTCCGATTCCGTTGCCGGAATAGTGTCAAGATGCTCATCCTCCATTATAAGAGAGTCAACGGGCTCCTCGGTTAGTAAAATGGGTGTGATTGCAATGGTATAGTCCTCGTCATCATCATAGCAAATGGGAATCTTCCAATATCGATCTTTAGCCGCTTGATCTTCCGCAATTCGCCTTTCTTCTTCCTTCTTTTGCATAATTTGACCAACCATATCACATATGGATGTCATTTGCTCCATAAGCTTATTTTGAGAATTAGGAAACTCATTTTGAGCATTGAAGATTGGATGATAGACGGTATATTGTAGGGGTTGAGTTTGGTCAAAACCGGAATAATTAGAATTATAACAAGGATTAAGTTCGTAATAATTCATCGGTTGACATTGAAAAGTCTCGTGAGGACCCTCACAATCTTCACAACAAGGATATTGTTGTGGAAAATCATGAAAATCTTGTGGGAAATTAAAGTCTTGATTGTAACACGGTCCCGGATAGATAAACGGAACTTGAGGTGTACAATAGTGACCATAACGAGCATCGTTCCCGCAAAATTCACAAGAATACATAGGAGGTGGGTTGAAAACGTTAGGAGAATCATTAACAGAATTAGGTTTGGAATCATAAGTGAATGAATTCTCATCTCCAGAATTGCATGTCGGATGAACACTTGGCAAAGTCTGTGGGAGCTCATCAATGGTTTGATTGCATTGTTCTGGATTAGAGATAATCGGGGCTTTTAGTGGGCAATTATAACCAATATGAGCACCGTTCCCACAAGACTTGCAAGTACATCGTAGACAAAAGATATCGTCTAACGAATTACCACACTCGTAACAACAATTGTGGTTAATTTGTGGAGGACTTTGCGAGGAATTTTTACCGGGGTCTTGATTGAAGACGAATGGCTCTTGAGGTGCACTAACAACGTTAGTGTTGTGATTGGATGACTCGGAAGTGTTTAGAATTTCGTTTTTATCATGAATTGTATACCAACCTTCATTCAAACACTTTCGCACAAAAGCACAAGGTCGACAATATAGACCATCAACCGGATCTCCACAAGTTGCACAATTCTGAGGGGGTTTAGGAACAAGAATCTTGTCTTCAAAACCCCCTTTTGAACAACAAAAGTCTGCAGTGTACAAAGCTCCACAAGACGAGCATTCTTTAATCGAGAAGAGGGAGTTCAAACAATGATCGAGTGACGCCATAAGAATTAAACAATATAGAGGGTAAAAAGAAAGAATTAAATGGATAAGAAGAAAAAGAAGATTATTTTTGGTTTTTTAAACAACATATTTTATTAAAGGACAAAACGAGATCGAATAACTTAAACCTAATAATCAACAAGCTTCACGGTAGCTCTCTAAAAGTGTTTAACTTTCAAAGGTGAGCCGTATATCGCAAGTGACACAAAAGGCAAGTTTTTAAATCTTTTATTCGAGTTGGGAACTTATTATGGATAATACCTCAATTGAAGGTATTATTTGTTGGTGTTCTTTTACCAACTTTGTAACTTTTTAAATTGAAAGAGCAAATATTTTTGTATTTTTGTTTTTAAACTTCTACTTATACTAAAAAGAAAAGAAAAATATTTTTTACTTTTTATTTTTTATAATTTTTTTATATATATAATATATATATATATTATATATATAAATATTACATAATATATATGTTATATATGTCTATATATATATACATATACATATATATATAATACATATAGATACATATATATACTATATATAATAGAACGTATATATAATATATATATAATATATATATTAAAACGTAATAATAAGGAAGATAATCTATTTTAGTATAGTAGTATTTTCCGTCGGTTCTAGAAACAACTTTTTAACCAAAGTCGTCTCTAAAAACCTCAGGGTCGTTTTCCTCGACGAAGTGTGATTGGAAAATCGGTTAGTCCATGATCGGGGCCGCGTTTTGAATGGTTTAAAATGATTTTTGATTTGAGTTCCTTAAATCCTACTTGACATATTGATAAAGTAAATAAAAGCATAATAACGAGAAAAACAATAAAAATAATTAAACATGTAAAGCATTAAACAAAAATGAGTATTTAAAACGAGACAAATAAGCAAGCATAATAAATTCAATTTTAAAATTGCAAACTTCTAAAATTAAATCCTACATTAAAAGAAATTATTTTTTAATTATTATTATTTTTTATTTATTTATTATATTTATTTTAATTTTTAAAAACTTTAATCTAAATAAATGTCGCAAATTAATAATCTCTGATCATATTTTAGATCCACACTAGTTTCTAAACACTAAATGAGCAAATAAATCAACTAACTAAATATGGCAAACATTATAACATCAAAAGATAAAAATAAGTCTACACTAATTAATTGAAAAAGGATAAAAAAAAATTAACCGAATTAAAGTCCCGCAATTAAACGAATACCACCCGATTTATTTAGCTAAAACAAATAATCAAATTTGGTCTAGCTAAATAAACCCTTAAGCTCCACGCCTCATGAGTTGACCGGTACCAAAAAACAACAAACAAAACACAATATGTTAACATTTATTAACATTTGCAATTCATTTAATTAAACTACTTGGCCCAACAACAATTACACAAACCAAACGCATGCTCAAAGTCAGCAAAACAAATCATGGCCCAATCCAATTCAAATGAAAGTCCAAATTAAGTTCTACAAATCAAACGCATCCTAGTGAAATTTTACATAAACTTTTCACTTGGAATGGAGTGCCAGTTATATGCGTACTGGCTAAAACAAACTTAATGAAGAGCATACGTCACGATCACCTTTAATATCAAATAAGCAAGCAAATGAGATGACAAATCATATACTAAACTTAAACAACAAAAATCGATTAAACACTAGTGAGACTAAACGAGACAAATAAGCATAAGTATTCAATAGAACTAATATTACGAAATAAGCACCACTAAAGCCGAAATAAGCACTAATAATCCTCTATTAATTTGAAATAAGCAATCCTAAGGAAAACTAAACACTAAAAATCGATTAAGCACTTAGCAATCTTATCGAGACTAATAACTATTTAAGCACAACTAATAAGCAATCAAGAAGCATTAATAAGCAATAAGCTACAAAAATTTGATCTAGCAATATAAGCTCATGCGAATACGAATAAGCTATTTAAAAGCTTATCTTAATAGAAAATAAGAGCTTCTAATTAAACAAACACGACTTAAGCACGACAATAAGCCAAATTCGAGCTTATTCTAGCTTATTAATTAGAAAGATACTTAAAAACTTTTGGTAATAAATCGAATTAACTTGGAGAGCTAATAGAAGTTGCTATTTAAGCTTTTAAGAACTTTTGATACTAATAATCCACGGAAATAAGCATGAGAATATAGCTTAATGAATAAGCTATACGAAACTAAATAGAAACGAGAGATTAAGCACCAAATAAGCAAAACAAGATATTAAATCAACTTCGAACCATCTTTAATACAACATTACATTAAACTTTCGAAATTAGAAACGTACAATAAGCAGAAAAAATAAAATAAGCTATTACAAACTTAAAATAAGCTAAAAACTAAAAATCTAAACTAAAAAAATAATGCCTAACTCCTTTAAGTGAGGGGGTGGCATTTTTATTTATATGGGGAGAGAAGGGGTGATGTTGTAAATTGGATCCCAATGATTGGGGTATTGAGTGGCCAATGATTGGCTGTCAAATGAGTTCACACGGATCACCATCATTATTCAATCGATCCAACTGTTACTCATGTGTCATGTGGCCTCTTTGTCAGCTTAAAAATTACGTAGCTCATGTCGTCCGTCTGATCATGCCTTTTTTTCAAATTGAAATGAATTGAAAATGTATACACACACTCCTCGCCACGTGTCTTCATTATATTCATCCATTCCTTGTTATAGTGCATGATCACGTGGGATCAAAAAGAATAAATTTTGAGGCATGTGACCCTGACGTCACATACAACATTTATACAACTTTCAACAGAATTCTCAAAATGAAAATGGGCCAATAGTCATTTAATTGTTGGGCTTTTGCTTGTTTGGGCTGGCCCGACCCATAAAATGGGTCACGGGCTGGCCCAATAAGATCCGAGGGCACCGTTGGTCTCGTAATCTTGCGCTCTTTTCAATCCCGTGCTCGGTTTTGTCCGGTTTTGTCTTTATTTTCGTCCATTTCTTTAATATCCGTACCTGCACATACACAAACACAAAAACAAAAACAAGAATATATTTGCCATTTTTATTATGTTTTTGGTCTTTTGGGTTCGTTTTATAAGGTAAAAAGTATGTATAAAATAGCAAATAGTCATTATTGAATAATTTTGGAAATATAAAATGTCCATGCAAGTCTTGTCGTAATGTATCTTTTGCAAGCATCAAGAACCTTTCGCAACAAATTGTGACCTTGAATATAGATGGTCAATTAACGGATGTTGACGCACCACCAAATATCATTGATGTTGACAAAGATGATGATTTTATTGATGATAAAGGCGTCGTTCCTCGTGATTTAGCAGATTCTAATGATGAAGTCCTCGCCAATGATGATGATGATGATGTAGCTGTTGTTTATTCAAGTGAAGAGGAAGATTAATCTTGAGTTGTAACATGTAAACGACACTTATTTGAACGAATGAAATTGTTATGGATTTTTAAATGTGTATATTTATTTGAATGTGTATGTATTTGGATGTGTGCATGCTTATATTATTTTGTTCATGAATTTATATATTTTATTCTAATTGTACTTGTACAGATGTTAGCAGATGTAGCACGGGGTCACGGCACTAACGATGGTGGTGATGATCGTCCCCCTTCATGTCATATTTTCACCGGTTGTTAAGGTAAGAATTTCTGGATTATTGTAATATAAGCATAAACTTGATAACTTGAATTTGCTTGCCTTGAATTTTATGACCCTATCACTCACTTAAATTTATAGGCAGGGGGCCGAAAACCCAACAGGGGAGGCAGGAAAGCCGCAGACTGGGGACCCGCGAGGATGATTACAGATGAATAGGGCCTACAGAAGATCTGGTTTGAGTTTAGCGATAGAGGCATGATGTTTCCCCTTGGTGACCACGCAACTTAGTGGAGTAACTTTATCGGTGAAATCGTCAGGGAGTTCCCGATGCACCACGCTTCTTGGCACAAAATCGAGCTGGAGAAGAAGGCGAGGGTCATGGGAACCCTTAGGGCCAGTTATTTCATTATCCTTTTATATTATTTTATTATCGTGTTCATTTATTTAATTGTGTATATTTATCTAAATTTTGTTTATTTATTTATATCTCTAAGTCTGTCTTTGTTATATATGATTGCAGACCCACTTTGACTTGCACCCTACATGCAATCCAAGCTTTGGCCAAAAATCCAGAAGGTCATCGAGCAGCATTTGGCCAAGGTCTAAACTGATAACAAGTCATCGTTAAAGAAAGAGTATTAGGTTCTTAAACTCGACGAGACGCGTGATAAGGCATCAAATCCTGGCCTCCCCCAAACATTAAGCAGCCAGATTGGGATAAGCATATTGACTATTGGCTTGATTTTAAGAACGCTTCCCGAGCCCTTCAAAATGCTCAAAATCGGGCAAAGAGCAAGGTCTTTTGCCGGCAAGGATCCCGGTCACTTGATGTCCTCTAAGATATGCAGGTAATAAACATTATAAATATTTTACATAAATATAGTTCATTATACGCTTTCGTGTGTTGTGATTTGTTGTTTTTGTTTCATCTTATATACGTGTGTATGTACAGATGGAGAGTTCTGAGACTTGAGAGTACCCGTCCCTGATCCAGACCTACTTCGACGCACATATTGTTGATGGCGTATTTGTGTAGGACGAGGCGAGAATTCAATATATCTCGTTTTTTTGTCACTACATAGGAAGAGATGTTGAGGCTCAGGGATCTAGGCGCCAATACGCTAACGGGTGTGCCCTACACCAAGGACTAGATAATGGCCATGGTTCAAAAGGGCAAGCAACGGGGGCACATTCCCGGTGTTGGTAGGGTTTTGGCGAGACAAGGTAGGGACGTCATCTCTATCAATGAGCCTCAATGCACGTACACCAACGCCGATGTCAATGAGGTAAAAGAAAAAAAAGCGGCTAAGGAAAGAGCTCAATATGCTAATGCTGGTCGTCAGGAGTGACGACCGGATGTCCCAGCTGCTTACGCAGCTTCAGTCACAACATAAGGTCGATGGTAGCAGCGGGAGGCGGGAGCGGGGATGATGAGTCGGGCATAAATG